>PVIY010046671.1:0-18328 GCA_004026745.1 Myrmecophaga tridactyla
CTTTAAAGTCAGAAAATGATAGACCTCCCAGTTTGCTCTTCTATTTTAGGATATCTTTAGCTATTCAAGGTCTTTTCCCTTCCATATAAATTTGATAACTGTTCTAGTTTGCTAGCTGCTGGAATGCAATATATCAGAAACGGAATGGCTTTTAAAAAGGGAAATTTAATAAATTGCTAGTTTGCAGTTCTAAGGCCATGGAAGTGTCCAAAAGCAAATCTGTAGAACTATCCAATCAAAGGCATCCAGGGAAAGATACCTTGATTCAAGAAGGCAAATGAAGTTCAGGGTTTCTTTCTCCAGTGAAAAGGGACATGGTGAACACGGTGTCATCTACTAGCTTCTTTTCCAGGCCTCTTGCTTCATGAAGCTCCCCTAGGGACATTCTCCTTCATCTCCAAAGGTCGCTGACCGATGAACTCTACTTCAGGCTCTTGTCATTCTGTGATCCTTCTCTGCTGTCTCAGATTCTCCAAAGGTTGCTGGCTGGTGGATTCTGTGCCTCTGCTCGGCTCTGCTGTGGCTTTCTTGTCATTCTCAGAAGGCATTCTCTCCAAAAAATGTCTCCTCTTTTTAAATGATCCTAGTAAACTAATCAAGACTCACATAGAATGGGTAGGGAGACACGTCTCCATCTAATCAAGTTTAATACCTGTCATGGTCAATTTCATATGTCAACTTGGCCAGGTGGTGGTGCCTGTTTATCTGGTTGGGCAAGTGCTGGCCTGTCTGTTGCTATGAAGACATTTCATAGAATTAAATCATGAGCATGTTGGCTGCATCCACAGCTGATTGCATTTGTAATTAGCCAAGGAGAGTGTCTTCTGCGATGAGTGACACTTAGTCTAATCACTGTAAGGCTTTTAAGGAGGATTCAGAAGAGACACTCTCTCTTCCTGCTTCAGCCAATCAGTCTCTCCTGTGGAGTTTGTCCAGACCCTTCATGGGAGTCATTAGCTTCACAGCCTGCCCTACAGATTTTGGACTTAACTTTCCCACGGTTACATGAGACACTTTTATAAATTTTATATTTACAGGTATTTCCTGCTGATTCTGTTTCTCTAGAGAACCCTAGCTAATACAGCTTGGTACTGAGAGTGGGGTTCTTAAGAAACAGAATCTTAAAAATGGGTTTTTACGATTGGTTTTCTGCTCTGACTAGATTCAGAGGCACTCAGGACTCTGATGCCCATAATCAGAATGATGCTACCAATCCATGGGGTGAGTTGGCAAAAGCGATAGTCAAAATATCACCATTGGATTCTTCTTGTACAAAGCCAGATTTTGGGGTATAATGTTTTTGGCACCTTTATGGAGTTTTATGGAAATATGAGGTATAGAGATGTTGGCTGGTTGTTGTTAGATACACTGTATACGTTAATGAGTGAAAGGGATGGGCTTAAGACTTCAAATGAGAAGCTTGATAGAGAAGGCCTAGAATGCTTTGAAGAGACTTTTGGTAGAAATGTGGACTCTAAAGATACCTCTGACCAGGCCTTAGACAGAGATGAGGCACATGTTATTGTAAACTGGAAGGAAAGCGAGCCTTGTTTTAAAATTGCAGATGATCTGGCAAAGTTGACTAGTGGCTTTGGCTGGAAGGCAGATTTTAAAAGCCATGAACTTGGATATTTAGCAGAAGAGAGTTCCAAATTAAATGTGAGAGTGCAGCCTGGTTTCTCCTCACAGCTTATAGTGAAATGCAACAGGAAAGAGAGAAGCTGAGAACTGAACTCTTGGGTACAAAGAAACCAGAAATTGAAGTTCTGGAAAATTCTGGGCCTCCAGAAAGGGAGACCCCAGAGAATAGTGCCCCGTGTGAGGATTTAACTAAATGTGGAACCAGACAGCCATTTCAGAGAAAGCCAGGATCAGAGTTGGTGTTATCCATGAAGAATTTGTGGAAACTCCTTATGCCTGATGGCCATGATCCAAGGCTACTGCATAGAAAGCCAATGAGAGTGTTGCAGGATCTATATAAAGAGAATCACTGCCATTTGGGACTGAGAGGGACAGAGAAGGGACATATTGCAAGAAAAATAACTTCAGAGGCAAAGCCATGGAGGCTGGGGTCTGAAGTCAGGAAGCCTTGTGCTAGGAGAGCAGACCCACTCAAGCACATGGAGGCAGTGAATTTGCCCAGGGGCAGAGGATGGGCCTTCCACCTCATTGCAGTGAAAGAGTCATGCCTCCTCAGGCCTTGGAGAGGGTGAAGCACATTCCTTGGGATTTGGGGAGAGCCTGGCTGCCACCACATGGAGGGGTTGAGTGTGTGCCCCAGAGATGGCAGAGAGCCCAAGTACAGCCCCGATGCTTGGAGAGGGTGGAGCCGAGAAAAAGGTGGTCTCCCCAGTATCCCCCAAGGTTGTGTTCAGAGAGGCGCAGGCCTCTGCATAGGCCCTTGGAAAGGGTGGGACTGCCACTTTCTAAAGTCCCAAAGATAAATGACTCTCAGACTTTGAAATCTAATGGACTTTGTCCTGCAGGTTTTCGAGACTGCTTGGGTCCGGTGACCCCTGTGTTCCTTCCTCCCCTATGGAAATGTGTGTATGTATCCTATGACTGTTCCTCCTTTGTATGTTGGCAACAAATAACTTATTTTGCATTTCACAGGTCCAGAGCCAAAGAATAATTTTGCCTTAGAACAGACCATGCCTGTAACTAACTTTGATAGGAGTTTGTACTGTTTCTAACTTTGTATTTCATTTGTATTGCTACTGAAATGGTTTAAGGATTTCTCATATTGAGATGGAATTAATATATTTTTGTATATGGGAAAAAGTGTCTATTTTAGGGTCCAGAGGGTGGAATGTGCTGGTTTGAAAGGATGTATGTACCCT
Organism: Myrmecophaga tridactyla; assembly: GCA_004026745.1. Taxonomy (NCBI): domain Eukaryota; kingdom Metazoa; phylum Chordata; class Mammalia; order Pilosa; family Myrmecophagidae; genus Myrmecophaga; species Myrmecophaga tridactyla. The sequence continues at coordinate 2,841 of PVIY010046671.1, forward strand.
AGAAAAGCCATGTTTTAATCCTAGTCCCATTTTGTAAAGGCAGCCATTTCTTCTAATCTATTCAGCACTGTATGTTTGAAACTGTAATTAGATCATCTCCCTGGAGATGTGATTCAATCAAGAGAGGTTTTTAAGCTGGATTAGTTGGAGATATGTCTCCACCCATTTGGGTGGGTCTTGATTAGTATATTGGAATCCTGTAAAAGAGGAAATATTTTGAAGAATGCGGGAGATTTAGAGAGAGCAGAAAAGAAGACATAGCCACAAGAAGCAGGAGAGTCCACCAGCCAGCGAGCCTTGGAGATGAAAAAGGAACGTGCCTGCTGGGGTGCTTCATGAAACAGGAAGCCAGGAGAGAAAGCTTGCAGATGACACCATGTTCACCATATGCCCTTCCAGCCAAGAGAGAAACCCTGACTGTGTTTGCCATGTGCTTTCTCACTTGAGAGAGAAAGAAACCCTGAACTTCTTTGGCCTTCTTGAACCAAGATATCTTTCCCTGGATGCGTTTGCTTGGACATTTCTATAGACTTGGTTTAATTGGGACATTTTATTGGCCTTAGAACTGTAACTAGCAACTTATTAAATTACCATTTTTAAAAGTCATTCTTTTTCTGGCATATTGCATTCTGGCAGCTAGCAAACTAAAACAGTACCCACAATTGATTGAGTCTCATCTCTTTGGAGTTAACCTAATCAAGTTTCCAACCTATAGTACTGAATAAGGATTAGAAGAAATCTTTGCAGCCACACAATCGATTAGGATTAAAACATGGCTTTTCTAGGGTACATAAATTCTGTCAAACTGGAACATTAACCAGTTTTTCCAATCTTCAAAGTAGGTTTTTGGGATTTTTATTGGTATTACGTTGAATCTGTAGATGAATTTCAGTGGGATTGGCATCTTGATGATATTCAACCTTCCTATCCATGAGCATGGAATATCTTTCCATCTATTTAGGTCATTTTTTTCCTTTTAGCATTTTTTTTTTTGTTATTTTCTGCATATAAGTCCTTGACATCCCTGGTTAGGCTTATTCCTAGATACCTAATTCTTTTGGTCGCTATTCTGAATGGAATTTTTTCCTTAGTTGTTACCTCAGGTAGGTCATTGCTTGTGTATAGAAACATTACTGATTTTTATACATAAATCTTGTATCCTGCCACTTTGCTGAATCTGTTTATTAGCTCAAATAGTTTTACTGTAGATTTCTTAGGATTTTCTAAGTATAGGATCGTGTCATCTGCAAATATTGAAAGTTTTACTTTCCTTCCTATCTGGATGCCTTTTATTTCTTTCTCTTGTCTAATTGCTCCAGCTAGTACTTCTAATACAATGTGGTGACAGTGGGCATCCTTGTCTCATCCCTGATCTCAAGGGGAATGCTTTCAATTTCTCACCATTGTGTATAATGCTGGCTATGGGTTTTCCATATATGCCCTTTATGATATTGAGAAAGTTTCCTTTGATGCCTGACTTTTGAAGTGTTTTTATCAGGAAAGAATGCTGGATTTTATTGAATGTTTTTTCAGCATCAATCGATATGATCATGTGATTTTTCCCTTTCAATTTGTTAATGTGCTATATTAAGTTGGTTGATTTTCTTATGTTGAACCACCCTTGCATTCCTGGTATGAATCCCACTTGATCAAGATATATAATTATTTTAATGTGGCATTGGATATGATTTGCTAGTATTTTGTTAAGGATTTTTGTATCTATGTTCATGAGGGAGATAGGTCTGTAGTTTTCTTTTCTTGTATTGTCTTTATCTGATTTTGGTATTAGCGTGATGTTAGCTTCATAAAATGAGCTAGGTGGTGTTCCTTTTTCTTCAGTTTTTTGGAAGCATTTGAGCAGGATTGGTGTTGGTTCTTTTTGAAAAGTTTGATAAAATTCTCCTGTGAAGCCATCAGGTCCTGGGCTTTTTTTCTTTTCTTTTTTTTTTTTTTTTGTGGAGACGTTTTTGATGACTGATTGGCTCTCTTAGCCTGTAATTAGTTTATTGAGATCTTCTATTTCTTCTCGAGTTAGTAAAGGTAATTCATGTGTGTCTAGGAATTTGTCCATTTCATCTAAGTTATCTAGTTTGTTGGCATTTAGTTAATTGTTCATAATATTCTCTTATGATTTTTTTAAATCTCTTCCTGATCTATGGTAACAACCCCCCCTCTCATTTCTAATTTTATTTATTTGTGTCCTTTCTCTTTTCTTCTTTGTTAGTCTGGCTAGAGGACCATCAATTTTCTCAGTTTTCTCAAAGAACCAACTTTTAGTTTTGTTGATTCTTTCTATTGCTTCATTGTTCTCCAGTTTGTTTATTTCTGCTTTAATCTTTATTATTTCTCTTCTTTTATTTGTTTTGGGGTTAGTTTGCTGTTCTTTCTCTAAGTTCTCCAGGTGAGCAGTTAATTCCTCAAGTTTTGCTTGTTCTTGTTTTTAATATAGACATTTAGGGCAATAAATTTCCCTCTCAGAACTGCCTTTGTTGCATCACAAAAGTTTTGGTATGTTGTATTTTCATTATCATTCATCTCCAGATATTTGCTGATTTCTCTAGCAATTTCTTTCTTGACCCACTAATTATTTAAGAGTGTGTTGTTTAATCTCTACACATTTGTGAAAGCTCTGGTTCTTTGGTGTTTATTTATTTCCAACTTTATTCCATTGTGATCAGAGAAAGTGCTTTGAATAATTTCAATCTTGTTTTATTTATAGAGACTCATTTTATTTCCCAGTATATGATCTGTCCTGGAGATTGTTCCATGTGCACTAGAGAAGAATGTGTATCCTGGTGTTTTGGGGTGTAATAATCTATGTATGTCTATTAGATCTGATTCATTTATCTTATTGTTTAGGTTTTCTATTTCCTTGTTGATAGTCTGTGTAGTTGTTCTATCTATACTGGAAAGTGTTGTATTGAAGTCTCCCACTATTACCGTTGATATGTCTATAGCTCCCTTCAATTTTTCCAATATGCATTTCATTTACTTTGAAGCTCCTTGATTGGGAGCATACATATTTATTATTGTTATTTCTTCCTGGTGAATTGTCCCTTTTATTAATACGTAGTGTCCTTCTCTGTCTCTTTTGACAATTTACATTAAAGTCTGTTTTGTCTGATGTTAGTATAGCTGTGCTTTCTTTTGGTTGCAGCATGCATAGAAGTTCTTTTTCCATCCTTTCACTTTCAATCTAATTGTATCTTTGAGTCTAAGATGTGTCTCTTGTAAACATCATTTGGATGGATTATGTTTTTTGATCCATTCTGTCGGTCTGTATCTTTTAATTGGTGAGTTTAAGTCCATTAACATTAAAAGTAATTACTGTAAAAGCAGTTCTTGATTCTACCATCTTGTGTTTTAGTTTTTGGCAAATCTGTATATTATTTTCCTTATCTCTCTCTTTTCCTTTAAATTACCTTTACTTATATTATTCAATTTTGTGCCCTCCTCCAGGCCTCCCTCTCCTATCTTTTTTTATCAGCTGACAAGTCTCCCTTTAGTTTTTCTTGTGGGGCTGGTCTGTTGTTGACTAGTTCTCTCACTCGTTATTTATCTTTGAAGATTTAAATTTTTCCCTCAATTTTGAAGGATAACTTGGCTGGATAAAGAATTCTTGATTGAAAGCCTTTCTCATTCAGGATGTTAGAAATATCATACCAGTGCTTTCTTGCTTCCATGGTGCCTGTTGTGTAGTCTGAAGTCAGTCTTATTCCCTTGTATGTAGTAGATTGCTTTTCTTGTGCTGCTTTCAGGACTTTCTATTTCTCTTCAACACCTGAAAGTCTGATTAGTATGTGTCTTGGAGTGGGCTTGTTCAGATTTATTCTATTTGGAATTCACTCGGCCTCTTTGATGTGCATATTTGGGTCTTTTATAAGGGTTGGGAAGATTTCTCTGATTATATCTTCAACTAACTTTCCCAACCTTTTACTCTTCTTTTCTCCTTCTGGGATACCAATGATTCTTATATTTTTGTGCCTCTTGTTGTCCATCATTTCTCTAAGATCCGGTTGCATCTTTTCCAACTTTCTTACCATTTGTTTTTTTGTGCACCCTAGTTCTATTGTTCTATCTTCTAGCTCACTTATTCTTCCTTCTGCTTTTTCCAATCTGCTATCTTGTGTCTCCAGTATACTTTTTATTTGGTCTGCTGTATCTTTCATTTCTGTGAGATCTGCCATTTTTCCACTAAACCTTCAAAATTTTTCTTTATGATTTCTAGTGTCTTCTTGATATCCTTTATTTCTTTATAAATATCCTTGAGCAGTTGTTCCATATTTTGTATCCCCTCTGGAATTTTGATTTGGTTGTTTGACTGGGCCAGTTCTGCTTGGATCTTCATGTGCTTTATGATTTTCTGTTGTGTTCTAGGCATTTGTATATCTTGATATGGTTATTATGCAGGTTGGTTTCCTTCACTCTTCCAAAGTTTTGTATTTACTTAGTTTTTGCTGAATGATTCCTTTTGCACTTGACTTTTACAAAGGGGATTTATTAGGTTACAGATTTATGGTTCTAAGGCCATAAAAATGTCTCAATTAAGGTATCAACAAGGTGATAACTGGACTCTGAAGAAAAGACATTGGCATGTGGATCACCTCTGTCAGATGGGAAGGAATATGGCTGGTGTCTCCTAGTACTTGTTCCTGGTTTGTTGCCTTCATCTTCTGATTCCAGTGACTTTCTTTGACCTGGAGGTCTTCTTTTAATGTCTCCAGGTGTTTCTCTCTAAGCATCTATGGGTCCTCTCTTAGCTTCTCTGGGGCAAACTCTGAATTTCATCTCTTAGCTTAGCATCTCCCGTTGTGTTGTTTTGTCTCCAGTTTCTGATTTCCATAGCTGTCTCCAAAATGTCTTTCTCTTAAAGGACTCTAGTAACTGGATTAAGGCCCACCTTGAGTCATGTGGTCACATCTCTATGGAAATAACTTAATTAAAAGGTCCACCCCACAAGATTGCATTAAAAGAACATGGCTTTTCTGGGATGCATAACAAATTCAAACCAACACACCCCCTTTAATATATATATTTCTGTATTTTTTGAGTTTTAAAATTTTACAGTGACCATATTTTAGTTTAAAAAAAGAGTATTTAATCATTTTCCTCTTATATGAATTATCTGTTTGTTGTCTTTCCCCATTGACTAGATAATATTTAATAAACTTCATTGCAACACATTATATGAGTAGAGTTTAGGAGACGTATGATCTTAATGAGGTTTGCAATTTAATGACTTTGCTGTTAAATTCTTGTCATTAAGGTCTTGATTTAAATATTACCTCTTTGGTAAATGAGGCTTTCTTTGAGTATTAGAGGAACCCCCTAATTGTCATCATGTCTTTTTTCCCCCCACCATAGTGCTTTTCAATCATCTATTTTTTTTAATATATATTATTAAATAAGCCCATAGCTTACATACAACTTTTCCTCTTGAATGATTTTAAACCTACACAGAATTTACAGGAACAGTACAGCGAATACCTGTACACCTTTTGCCACTCTTTTATGTCTCTTTCTTTATATAGACATCTATAGAAGGGGATTTGAAAGTTTATCATCTACTTTTGCATATTTTTTAGCATGCCTTGGTTTTTCTTGTAGCCCAGGGCCTAAAGTAAAACTTGCCATATAGTAAGTACTCAGTAAATATATGTTGAATGAATGAAATAATGCTCATTCTTAAAAGTTCAGAAACTTACTTTTTATTAGGTTATGCAGGGATGGTTTAGCTATGGTGAAATAATTCATAAGAATTTAGTAATCAGAATGCCAGTTTATTAAATTATAGTGGTAGATATAAACAAAGCTGGATATGTGTTCTAGTTTGCAAGCTGCTGGAATGTAATATACCATAAATGGAATGGCTTTTAAAAAGGAGAATTTATGAAGTTGCAAGTTTACATGCTCTAAGGCTGTGAAAATGTCCAAATTAAAGCAAGGCTATAGAAATATTCAGTCTCATGCATCCAGGGAAAGATATCTTGATTCAAGAAGGCCGATGACATTTAGGGCTTCTCGCTCAACTGGAAAGCCACATGGCGAACATGATGACATCTGCTGGCTTTCTCTCTAGGCTTCTTGTTTCATGAAGCTCTCCCAGGGGCATTTTTCCTCTTCATCTCCAAAGATCTCTGGCTGCGAGGGCTCTAAAGCTTTTCCAAAATAGTTGCCTCTTAAATGGCTCCAGTAAGCAACCCCACCTTGAATGGGTTGAGACACATCTCCATGGAATCCATCTAATCAAAAGTTAACAGTCACAGTTGGGTGGATCACATGGAAACAATCAAAAAGCTCCCACCCAACAATATTGAATAAGGATGAAAGAACTTGGCTTTTCTGAGGTTCCACACAGATTCAAACAAATTTTTTCTAGCATTATTATGCCAAAACAAAATATGTATCAAGAGTGATTGAATAATACATGGAAATTAGGCAAAAAGAGAAGTAAATGGTGTTAAAAAAGAACTCCATGACTATAGATGGTATTGTCTAAGGAGCAACTTATCTATTTCTTCTTACTCATAAGAATAGTGAATTATGAATGACCTGGTTTTTGCTGGTCCAGTCATAAAAATAACTTAAATGTCAGTCCAAGTGATGGTGGGTTAGGTTGTATACCAATATAAACAAAGAAGAGCAATTAAGTTAAATTTGTACTTTGTTAAAAATCAAAGAGCAGAACTATAAGATATAGTTGGTGGTTCCAAAAAAAAAACCATTTGAACCAACACTTATGTACTTATTAAAAGCTCATTGAGAGACTTCTGGGAATATGGAGGAATAGGATAGGCTGAGTTTACCCCTGCACAGAAGAACAGCTAGGGAAGTGACAGAAAAATGGCTGGGACACTGATTCTGGGGTGCATAGGACCTGAGAAGGTTTTCTACCCTACATAGAAAGGTCCTGATTGAAAAAGCTGAGGAATAGAGACACAGACAATCAGAGACCATCCAGCTAGTGCAAGGAGCCTAACAAGCCCCTTTCCAGATGGAGGCCAGGAGCCCTCACTAGTGTACAATCAGGGAAGCCAGGACTAGGAAGTAAGCCAAGCCAGGATCCTTGAACATGCCTCACCCATGTGCACCCCACACACCAAAGGCCTGCCCCCATGCCCCACCCCCCAGGACCCCAACCACCCATGCCCCACCTCCCAGACCTGCACATCTTTGCCCGGTCCGTCCTTGCCCCGCCCACCCCCACCCTGCTCATTGATGGAAATTTCCATTTGTCCAAGTAGTATAAACCCTAAATCTGAATCAGGTTTTGCCCAGAAATCGAAAGTACAGCATTCAACTATTTTATAAGGAATATTAACAAATGTACAAATAAGCAATACATTTCAAAGCACATCGCAATAAATGGTTATAGAACAGATTTCAGAGTTTGGAATGGGTTACAGTTTTCACCTCTAGCTGTTTCAAGACACTGGAGACTAAAAGAAATATCAATATAATGATTCAGCAGTCATATTAATTTGTTAAATCCTATCTTCACTGTTAGAATTTCACCTTCTCCTTTGATCTTTCTGCTACTCTTTAGGGGTATTTGAGCTTTGCCTATTCTAACTTTTTCATGTTGGAAAAGGCTATTAATAATATGGGATAGGAGGATGGAACTAGTTGATGTTATGGAGAGGCTGGTCCCTCTGGGTTTCAGGATTTATCTGGCCTAGGAACTGATCCAGAGGGTGTAGGTTGCTGGACAGTGATCATAGTGCATGGAACCTTTGTAGAATTGCAGATAGAGCCCTAGGTATTCTTTACAGTTATCAGGAATGATTTTTTTTTTTTTTAAGTATTTTTGTTGATAAAATGTAATGTACAGGGCAGGCCATGGCAGTTCTCACCTGCCATGCCAGAGACTGGGGTTTGATTCCCCGTGCCTGCCCATGCAAAAAAAAACCTTAAACATGCAAACATTCTTAACATACAAACATTCCATAAATGGTGTACAATCAGTGGCTCACAATATTATCACATAGTTTTGTATTCATCACCAAGAGCATTTTTTTTGAACATTTGCATCACTCCAGAAAAAGAAAGAAAAGAACTCAAACATACCTTACCCTTTACCCCTCCCTCTCATTGACCACTAGTATTTCCAACTGCCCAATTTATTTTACCCCTTACACCCCCATTATTTATTTATCTATTTTATCCGTATTTTTTTCACTCATCTGTCCATGCCGTATATAAAAGGAGCATCAGACACAGGTTTTCACAATCACACAGTCACATTGTAAAAGCTACATTCTTAACAGTCATCTTCAAGGCTACTGGAACACAGCTCTACAGTTTCAGGTACTTCCTTCCAGCCACTCCAATATACCATAAACTGAAAAGGGATGTCTATATAATGCATAGGAATAACCTCCAGGATAACCTCTCGACTGTTTGATATCTCTCAGCCACTGACATTTTATTTTGTCTCATTTCTCTCTTTCCCCTTTTGGTCAACAAGTCTTTCTCAATCCCTTGATGCCAGGTCCTACCTATCCTGGGATTTCTGTCCAACATTGCTAGGGGGATTTAAACCCGTGGGAGTCATGTCCCACTTAGGAGAGAGGGCAGTGAGTTCACTTGCCATGATAGCTTAGAGAAAGAGCCACATCTGAGCCACAGAAGGGGTTCTCTAGGGGTGACTCTTAGGCTTAATTTTAAGTAGGCTTAGCTTATCCTTTGCAGGAATAAGTTTCATAGTGGCAGACCTCAAACTCAAGGGCTCAGCCTATTGATTTGGTTGTCCCCACTGCTTGCGAGAGTGTCAGAAATTCTACAAATGGGGAAGTTAAATATCTCCTCCTTTCTCCTCATTCCTCAAAGGGGGCTTTGCAAATACTTCTTTATTCACTGCCCAAATCACTCTGGGATTTATCGGGGCATCACACTAACCTGAATGAACCAACAAAATCTCATGTCCTATTCAAGATTCCATGTACTATGGTGTTCAACTAAACTGACCATACAAGTTAAATTAGGAAATAGACTACCCAAAATACAAATTTTGCACCAAATAAACATCTCTCCCTTTAGTATCACCTAAAAGTTGAAGTTTTAAAATATGGACGATATCATCCTTTACCCGGTCTTTTGATATCCAGATCAGCTTCATTCATATCTCTATGCGATGTCTGATCACTTTTTCAACTTTTCAAACAGTTCCTATATGAGGTACTGCTCACTTTAATAGCTTCAGAGTTCTAACTCTGAGTCTTAGGTGTCGCATAAATACCCGAATTTTCTGGGGAAGACCATGTTATATACAAACAGCTTGGTATCGGAGAATTTGTAATTAACAGCTGTACCTCCTGGGTATATATGATGCTTTAAGAGCTCACAGTCTAGGACCCTTTACAGTAAGCCCTAACCTTATAACCCATGCTTTTGACTTCAGTTCACCGAATTTTTATATTATAGTTAGTCCATATGATTAAGGCATATTTTTTTTTCCTGACATTTCATTCAACATACAGCTCTTAAGGTTCATTCACCTAGTTGCATGCCTCACAGATTGGCAAGAATAATTGTAATTGGGGGTTGCCAAGCCATGATAAATAGCAATATCTTACTGAAGCTTATATAAAAATAGCTTCCAAAACAGCCTCTTGACTCTATTTGAGCTTTCTCAGCCAGTGATTCTTTATTTTATTACAATTCTTTTCCCCCTTTTGGTCAGGAAGGTGTTGTTGATCCCACGGTGCCAAAGCCACGCTCATCCCTGGCAGTCATATCCCAGGTTGCCATGGAGACTTTCACCCCTGGATATCATGTCCCATGTAGTGGGGAGGGTAATGATTTCACTCACAGAGTTGGGCTTAGAGACAGTGAGAGGCCACATCTGAGCAAAAAAGTGGTCCTCTGAAAATAACTCTTAGGCATAACTATATAGGCTTAGCTTCTCCGCTACATAAATAAGCTTCACAGGGTGAAGCCTCAAGATCAATAGTTTGGCTTATTGACTTGGGACTCCCTAATGTTTGAGACAGTATCTGGGGTTTCCCTGGTAGTGAAGTGTAATAGCTTCATATTTTTTCTCCCATCCTTCAAGGGACTTTGCCAATACTTTTTTTTTTAAACTTTGTATTCTCAAACCAAAACAACATGCAAACATGAACATTCTTAACATATAAACAGTCCCTATAGTGTACAATCAATGCTCACTCACAGTATCATCACATAGTAGTATATTCATCACCATGATCATACCATTCCTTTTTGATTATCTGCTTAACATACTTACAGCATTCAATTTGAAGACAGAAGTAGATACTAAAAAATCTTTAAACATTTTTGGAAAAGATAGAGGTATGTATACAAGTAGTAGCATTGATTATTTTACTTTTCATTCACTATAGTGTACTAGAAAGGCAGTATAGTGTAATTTAAGAGTTCTTGAGTGATAGGCTTGGAATTGAATTTTAGCACTGTCTCCCACTAGCAGTATGACCTTGGATAAATCTATCTTCTATGTGCCGTATGTTTCTCATCTGTAAAGTGGGGAGAATGGATCCTGCCTCATGAAGTTGTTGGGAAGCTTAAATGAGAGACAGAGTGCAAGCGAGTGTGTGTACATGCATGCCCATGTGTGTGTAGTTTTAGAAATAGTTGCTGGCACGTTATACAGTACTACATCAGTATAATCATTACTATCGTTATCTAACAAATATTGGGTACTGTGGTAGTTAGGTTCAGGTGTCAACTTGGACAGGTGAAGGTGCCTATTGCAGGTGTCAACTTGGACAGGTGACGGTGCCTAATTCAATGGCAAGTCAACCTCATCTGTTGCTGATTACATCTGCAGTCGGCTAGGAGGCGTGTCTGCTGCGATGAACGATGTTTGATTTAATTGGCTGATGCTTAAATGAGAGAGCTTGACGTAACACAGCCCAAGCAGCTCAGCATACCTCATCTCAGCACTCACAGCTCGGCCCAGGTCTTTGGAGATGCAGAAAGGAATCACCCCGAGGAAAGTTGTTGGAACCCAGAGGCCTGGAGAGAAGGCCGGCAGAGATCACTCTGTGCCTTTCCACGTAAGAAAGAACCTCAATTGAAAGTTAGCTGCTTTTCCTCTGAAGAACTATACGTTAACTAAATAAATCCCCTTTTATTAAAACCAATCCATCTCTGGTATGTTGCATGCTGGCAGCTTTGGCAGACTAGAACAAGTACTTAACTACCTTTTAGTCACTGTGCTGAAAGTGGGAAGATTCTGCCCTAGAGGAATCCACAGGTTAGTGAAGCTCAGGGCGCTGTTTCATCTTCTCTGCTTTTATCCCAGTTCTTCTTTTCCACATCTCTTATCTTATTCCCAAGGAAATACATTCAAAGTTCAGTTTGTTCTTAATTTTTAACTCTTCCTGCTATTTAAAGAAATACTTAGGAAGTCAAATTGAAGTTTTGGTGAAAATAAAATATTAAATTTTTTTACATTTTCTTTCATAGATGTTTGCTACTAATGGGTGTGAGCAAGCTAGATGTTCTATATCGGAAACTTCTTCTCACAAAACTTTTTATCAGAGGATGGGGAAGGCCAGAGGACCTCAAAAGGTAAGCATTTTTTTCTGAATAGTTGTTCTGAGTTTGTTTTAGTAAATATTTAAAATTACTACCTAAAAATGAAATTATTTCCTTTTCCTTTTCATCTTTTTAATTATTTCTCTTGCTTTAGCCCATATAATCATAAATTTATTTTTTAGAGTAATTCTAAATTTTTAACTTCAATAATTAAGCTGATTAGAATTGTACATAGCTCAGGGACTGAGTTTTCTTGAATAACCTGTATTTGTAATGGTTATAAAATTGGAACATACTGTAATTCATGGGAAAATGTGGACTTAAGAAGACGAATTTTCAAGATTGGTACCTTCTATGCTGAGTCCTGTATCTGTTACTTTCTGACAGTGTTATTTCTCACATTTTTCTGAGGCAAATATTTAGTTTTTTTAAAAAAGGAAGACCACTCTTTCTCTTCAATGATTAAAATTAAATTTTAACATGGTTTATGAACTAGATTTGCTAATTTTTATCATTGTTCATTATCAACTAATTTAGTTAATAGATGGTATATTAGAGTTCTCTAGGGAAACAGAACCCAGAGGAAATATCAGTAAATATGAGATTTTATAGAAATGTTTCACACAATTGTGGGGATGCACAAGTCCAGATCTGTAGGGCAGGCCGTGGGCTGGCAGCAATGAAGAAGATGTGTAGTGAATTCCACAGGAGAGGCTGGCTGGCTGAAGTAAGCAGGAAAGTTCTCTCTTCTTACTGCTGAAGTCATCACTTTTCCCTTAAAAGTCTTCAGCTGATTGGGTTAAATCCAGCTGATTGGATTCTCTCATTGTGGAAGATACTTCCTTTTGTAGATGGTAGGTGTCATCAGGCACAGATGCAACCCACTGCCCGATGATTTAATAAACCAGCCTTCTAGTTTATTAACCAGCCATGAAATGTCCTTGCAGTAATGGTTAGGCCAGTGCTTGCTTGACCAGATAGCTGAGCACCATCATTGAGCCAAATTGACACATGAACTTAACCATCACAGGTGGTATAAAAGGTGATTTTTTTTTCCTCTTTCCTATAACAGGCTATTTGAATTCAGAAAGATTATTGGAAATCGAGAAAGATGCCAGAATCTGGTTTCAAGTGATTATCCAGTATATATTGATAAGGTATTTAAAAAATGCAGTTATGGAAATTTTGGTTAAACATAAATATGTGCCAACAGGGAAACGGGACCAAGGCAGTGGTCACCAAGGAAGGTTGACGCTGTATCCTGGGTCAGGCTTCTGATCCTCTGGAACATAATCCAAAGCAATTTGCTTTTATTCATATATTTTTAAATAAGCTATGAATAATCCTCAGGTATGAAATATAGAAAAAAGGAGAATTTTCATGACTGAGAAATGTCAATTCTGTTCTCTGAGTGAATTCACGAGTGAGTGAGGAGATCCTCTGAAAGATATCTTTGTTCTCCATTTTTCATAATTCATAGATCGGGCAGCGCTTCCTTAGCTAACTGTGAGTCTCTAAATGGACAGCTTTAGAAAGCGTCATAGCACTCAGATATCTAACTAGGATAGTACTACTTTTTCAACACCATTATATAAGAAGCTTCCTGTAGGTGTTCCAGGGAAAATAACTTTCTGAGGTGTTCATGAAAAAACTAAGTTCTGCTGATAGAATTTGACCAAATGAATATTTTGGAAGCTTCAACCAGCTCTCCTGACTTTTCCCCTTTTTATCTATAGATAGCCTGTACACTGTTTACTAAAAAAAAGTAAAGTTATAAGCATTTTTTAAAACACTGCTGTTTTTCTGCAAATCTGTTATACTTGAGTGTTCATAACTCACTTCATGTTATGTTTTTACATAATGTTTCTGTGGCAATGTTTGCATTTTCAAAAGTCAACTAGAGAATTTCTGTTTATTTTTCAGAGTTTTGTAATATTGAAATCTGTGAAATAGCAAGCTAGATTCTCTCACTGTGAATCAAGGACTTCCTTGGAACTTTAGTGGGAGCATCTGAGGGGAGAGGGTAGCTTTGCAGGAGGCATGTCTAGGCTTGAATATTGAGCCTGATTTTCTCATTAAGTTAGGGGGATCTTTCTACATCTCCATCTATGAAATAAAAACAGTCTTATATGAGAAACACCAAGAAGAATTCACCAGTGCAGCTGACTTTGGGTTGGGTGGAGAAAGGACCTCACAAAATCCTAGATTTTATACCTCTTAAAACATGGCCTTTACTGGGGGGGAGGCATGGAGAAGAAGGATATCTAGAAAAAGAAGTTTCCCGAATAGCAATTTTTTAAACCATGAAATCAGCTTTAAAGATAAGTATTAGTTTTCGAGACTCAAATGCAAAAATAAATTATTAAACAACTTATTACCAGGTAATCCATACTCTGTTCTACATGCCTTAGGTATGAGATTAATAAAGGCAACATTGTTTATTATTAGACTGAGAAATTCCTCTTAGCTCAGGCCAAAAATTCCTCTGCCATGCCAGATGGGTAGGATGTTCACACATCTGCATCAACAGTGGGTCATTTGAATGTCCAGATAAACAAGTAAGACCTGATAAATACTCTGGTGAGAGGTCTTTCATACTTTGTCATCTTCATTTTGGTGACGGAAAAAGGGTATTTGATAGATGCTTTAGAGGAAAAGGGGATTTGATAAAAGCTTTAGTGTCACTTAGAATAGTATGTCAAAGCTAATAGTTGGGCCCATAGTTTACTTGAACGCCGTATCTAACAGGGCAGCCAAAGAATTTTAAATTCTATTCTGTTAACTACTAGCAATGTGATTTTGTAGTATGTGCTTTACAGTTTTCATGCAGATATAGGCTGATAATTACATAATAATTATGACAAATGCCTTATTTATAACCCACCTTTAGTACGACAAATTGCTTAGTTGTAGTTATGAGTTTTTCCCTTTCATTTAGTTTACTTTTTGTAGTGAAAACAAAACCAGTCATTTGATTACACCATTTCTCTGTTTAAAAAATTTTCCCGTATTTAAAAAATAAAACATAAATATGTGGCAGACTAGATCGAATATTTTAATATAATAACAGTAAACATTAAACATGAATGCAATATAGATTTTTATTTGATATTTTTAAAATGCTGTTTGTACCCCAATTGAGTGTTTATAACAATAGTATTCAGGTATATTTGGGAACATATAGGTAGTACATGCCTCAATTCAAGAAAGCATATAGGGCTGTTTTTTTCTAGGCCTCATTTTGTACCTTTTAGGCTTACGAAGAGTAAAGCAAATCATTCATTACATTACAGAGGAACTGTAAGGGGGAGTATTCTGGTTGGAGAATCAGTAGATGAGAGGAGTTATCAGCAAACAATTGTTAAATAACGCCAAGATAGAGTGAATTGCTAAGAAAATGGTAGACAGAAAATGCTATAAAATTAGAGCAGATGAAAGCCTGTGTTTGAAATTTTTTTTTAAGAGACCACAATGTTTTTCTGTAAAATAGTTCTAGTTTTATACTAGATACTTTGAGATATTGTTGGAAAGGGGAATACAAGTGGGTGGGCTTCATCCACGTCTCTCACGGCTCCTCAAATTAATTCCACTTTGATTTCTTTTATAACTTTAGAAGATTTCATTTTTCAAAAGAGTTCCACTACGAAAAGTTTTAAAAATTGTAAACCTCCTCTAAACCATATAGCTGCCTTTTCTGTATCTTCTAGGTTTTCTTCCTACCCTTAAATTTTGTTATGTATTTCTACTTTCTACATACTTTTTATTAAAAAATTGTAGACTTAAATATACAATTTTTTTTTTTAAGCATACCAAGTAAATTCAAAAGTCTCCTTTAATCTATATCACTTTAAACCAACAAATTCCATTTTGCTCCTTGGGGGAATGTTCTAGTTTGCTAACTGCAGTAATGCAATACACCAGAAACAGAACAGCTTTTTAAAAGGGAAATTTAATAAATTGCTAGTTTA
>PVIY010046672.1:0-18320 GCA_004026745.1 Myrmecophaga tridactyla
GGTCCCAGGGCAGAAACCCTGGAAGGTTGGGTTCTAATCTGGGAAATCTGTGACATTTTCCTTCGAGGACCCTGCTTCCCCTTCCTTGGGGTCTCTCCCTTCTCCGTGGCCTCTTCTCTCAGCACCTTTGCATTTCTGCACCTGCTTTGGGGTGGGGAAGTACGTCAGGGATATTAGAGGAGTCTCATAGAGGACAGTGCTGAACATTCCACAGCAGGGTGCTAAGGGGAGGCCCAGGAACTCACTTGGCAGCCAGGTACCGGCTCCAGAGTATCCAGGCAACACAGATCGAAGAGAAGAAAACCCCAGCAGGTCCTTGCCAGGGGCTCTAGAGCCAAGTGACCAGGGCCTGACCTGGACTCGGAGCCCAGGGGGAAGGAACTGGAGCAGCGGAGCCCGTCCAGGGCCCAGGCCTGGGTATCTTTCCACTTGGATCAATCCAGCTGTGGTAGGCAGAATCCTAAAAATGGACCCCAAGATTCCACAGACTAAGCCCCAGGACTTGTGAGTAGAATGATACACCACACGCATGATCTGATGCATGGCACAGCTGACCTTAAGATAGAGAGATGAGTGGACTGGACTTTATCTCATTACATGAGCCCTTTTAAATACAGAGAATTTCCTCTGGGTGCTGACAGAAGAGGAAACCAGAGATGTGAAGCATGCCAGGGGGATATACCTGCTGGCTTAAGTAGAGAAGGGGACCATGGTGAGAGGGAGCAGACGCCTTATGGACCAAGAGAGGCCTCTGATTGACAGCCAACAAGGGAACTGGGATCTCAGTCCTACAACTGCAAGGAACTGGGTTCCAAGCTATGAGCGTGGAAGTCAGTCCTTACCCTGAACCTCCAGAAAGGAACAACACTCTGCCAACACTTTGATTTTAGCCTCAAGACACCCTGAGCAGAGAACCCAGCCAAGCTGTGTCAGACTTCTGACCTACAGATCTGTGAGCTAATAAATGGGTAGTGTTCTAAACCGTTAGCCTTGTGGCTATTTTCTCTGCGGTGGTAGAAAAACTAATATTCCAATTTACCCTTGTAGAATCGGTGCACCACGCTGGTCTAGAGGCTGACTCCCAGGTCTGAGTGGTCCTCTGCTCTCAAATCCCTCTTCTTCATCTCAGTTTTCTTTCTGGTTTTCTGTAGCCTCAAATCACTCTGAGACATTTCCATCCAAAGCAACAGTCACCTCCTCCCAGAAGCCCCCAGTCCTCAGCCCCTGAACAAGGGCAGTAATTGTGAAGGAAGATGGAAACCTACTGAGGGGCTGCAGGAGCTGGCACAGGCCTGCTGTGCTCCAACCTTCCCGGGATCCGCAGCCTTACCTCTGAGGACAGCAGCTGGAGAGAGAGATCCACCGTGGGGGCCTCACCACTTACGGTTCTCAGCTTGGTGTCCTGTGTGGGGACGGAGCAATCAGGCCACGCAGGCCCTTCCCGACCCCACTGGAGCCCTGACTGGCCAAACTTTCTGAAGGGTCCCTGCGGTGGGGGTGCGGGTGGGGGTGGGGCAGGGGGAGGGCTGTCTGTCTAACCATCTGCTGGCAGAAAGGGAAGCTCCCATTTATTGAGATCAGTGACGTCAGGATGGGCCTTACATAGTTTAGGGGGGACGCGGTGGTATAAAAATAGATAATAATGATCACAAAGCTAGTCATTCTTTTGAGAGCTTATTTAATTCTAAGAACACGTCATTCTGTTCCAAGTGCTTTCTGTGTGTTCTTTCACACAAACCTCACAGCAACCCTATGAGAAAAGTGCTCTTCCTGTGTACCAATTTTACACAGAAGAAAATGGAGGCACTGAGACCTTAGGTAATTTTCCCCAGTTCATTGGTTAGTGGTAGGAGCAGGATGTGAGCCATTCCAGCCTGGCTCTAGAATCTGGGCTCTTAATTATCTTACTGTACAGACAGATTATGTACTGGGCACTTTGCTTTTTTTTTTTTCTTCACTTTTTCCTCCAGAGGATTGTTGCTATTTTCGAGGTGGGGACTGTGAGACGCCCAGAGGGTGTGTGGCCTGCCCCAGGTTCCCAGGTCAGGTTGGAGAAGAGTCTGAACGATTCTCATTACCCTAGCGCCCCCCACTCCCACCCACTTCTCCTCAAGTTGTGTGGGGACAATTCCTTTGGCACGGTTCATCACAGGTCAGAGAGCCCTGTGGTTTGGGTGCTCCTCATCCCTGACAGCTGTCAGCCTCCCTGGTGGGTGTCCTGGCGAGATGCGACTCACCAGTTCATGGTGTGCCTCCAGGGAGGTCTCTCCTCCCTGCGCCTGCACAACCTCTGTAAAATGGAGCTCAACATACTAGTGGGTCGCTCTCCCACAGGGGAAGCCGTCTGGAAGCGGAAGGCTCCTGTGAGGTGGGAGGGGGCACGCACCGTGACGAGGGGCGGGGCACGCACCGTGACGTGGGGCGGGGCACGCACCGTGACGTGGGGCGGGGCACGCACCGTGATATGGAGCCGCTCCACGCGCAGTCCCCTCACGCCTTTCCCTGACAGCATCTTGTGGTACAGGCTGCTGTTTAGCGGCAGCACGGAGGTGCCCAGGGGCTGGCCGAGCGTCCACGGCTCACCGCCTTGCACTGCGGGGAAGGACAGCTGGGGCTCCGCCTGTAGGATCCTCAGACCCTGGGGCTTCTCAGATCCCACCCCAACCCCGTCCTTTGATGTCAGTCATCTAGTTTTCCTGCCTCCCACAACGCACGTCCCCACACAAATACCTTCCTTCTCCACTCTTCAGGGGCTTGTGAATGCAAGGCCAACCCTATCCATGTTTCGTGCCTCTGGGTTTTTATATGGATTTCTCTCGTCTCTGGCCTTTGGGGGATTCCATCCCATGACTAACTTAGACTGTGGACCAGCTGGTACCGGAATTCTGTCGCCTGCACTGGGCCGTGAGCTCGCTGAGCGCTCCAGCCACCTCCCTCCTCACTGACGCATGCACAGGGGGCGCGAGGACAGCATGCAGACCCGTTATGGGAACAGGACCCCTGTGTTCTGACTTGGGCCCGAGAGGCCGCTTGGAGGAAACATGTCTGTATGCCCTGGGAGGTTGCCTTGGAAACTGGGACACCTTAATCCATCGCTGTATGAGACAGAGCTGGGGATGGCCTGAACACCTTTTCATCCCTATCTCCTGACACCCGGCTTCCCTGGCAGGGGGCAGTGCACTCACTTGAAGTCGAGGAGTAGAACTCCAGCACCAGGGCTGCATCTTCTGAGAAGTTGGTGGCTCCATCTTGGCCTTGGAAGAGGAAGGACTGATTCCACAGAGGTAGCTCCGGGGGCCCCCCAGGCCTGGACAGCTGGGGGGAGATGGTGGGAGCAGGTGGTGTGGCAATAGCTTCTCCCAGACAAAGGATGCCTGGGTATCAGGGCATGTGCAAGTCTATATATGACACAAACTTGTGCACCGTCTATAAAGGCAACGCACACTTACCAAATCAATTTTGGAAAACACAGAAAGGTAGAAAGAAGGGAAACCCCCCCACCTATATCCTTACTATTAAAGACAATTGTTCGTAAGACTGTTTCTGTTTTTTTATGCCCATTTTGCATCAAATTGTGATCATAGTATCCTGCCATTTTCATTTATCTTTAAAACCTAAAGATATCCAGAGTAAGAAAAACTCTTATTAACCGTAACTTAAGTAGCTGCAGCATATTCTGTCATGATCAAGTGTCCTGGCTTCTTCCTTTCCATTTTCTCTTATAATAAATAACACTGCATTGAACAATTTTCACAGGATATCTCTGTATCCCAAATTATTTTCATAGTACAAGCACCTAAAATGGAATTGCTGAGTTAAAGGACATGCATATTTTTAAGGCACTTGATTCATTATTGTAAACAGTTTTCCTAAGAAGCTGCCCCAAGGCTCACACCCATGGCTGGTGGTGTCACAGATGCCAAGTTAGACAGGACCTCCCCACCCTATGCACGTTCCCCAGCCCCTCCCAGAAGGCCACGACATGTCTTCAGATTCCTGAACCCCGAGTGTCTGTGGGCTGGGTGCCCGCCATTCAGGGCACTGATGGAACACGCAGCCAGCAGCTGGGGCATGCTCACAGGTGATGTTTAAATTAAACAGGTCAGCATTAACTCACCCCCCAAATAAGGGGGCCCCGAGGAGACATGCCTGTGGGTGGTCAAAAAAGCCTTGTTGAAGGAGGCAGGGCCAGGGGAGGCTCTAAAGAAAACTTTGGCAAGGTAAAGACAAGGGAGAAAGGTCTTATGGGTGGGAAAACCGCACAAGCATAAGTGGAGGTGGGACTGAGTGTGACACTGACAGTGGATCCCTGAGATGAGGAAAGGCTGGAGAGTGGGACAGTGAGGCCAGTGCCAGCCTAGGCAGGGAGGGGCTGGGGGACAGCAGTGCAGGTTCGCCACGTGGTTGCCTCACCCCTGCCCTCAGCCAGAGGCTGCAGCAACAGTAGCAGCCGCTCCCACCTCCTACTCCCCTGCGGGAATCAGTCATTGCTTTAAAAGGTCAGGACAAATGCACCACCGGTTCCAGAAGTTATTGATGTAGGATCGTGAAATATCACTATGGGGCCACTCCCCCTGCAGTGGCAGGGCCCTGACGCCTGTCATACTAATGTGCCCTCCCGGGTTTTCTCCAAGGCCCAGCCTGAGGCTCAGCTGTGTTTGCTCTGCCCCTGGGGGAGAGGGGTGACAGTCATTTCAGGGCCCAGGGAGCCAGAACACTGGGACAGTGACTGGGGTACAAGGAGGGTCCCTGCAGGTAGGCTGTGGTGGGAACCAGGCTCGAGAAGCTGGTTTTGGGTTCTGCAGGGATTGGGGGTAATGGTCCAGCATAGATCTCAAAACCATGCCGGTCTCAGAGCACCTCTGCCACCCCCCACCGTTCTCCTGGGCTCCGTGTCTGGGTTGCAGACGGGCAGTCACACGGCCCGGGCAATCCGCAAGGCATCAGGATCTCAAGGGGGGCCCTGTGACTCCATGCACTGCTGCCCCCTCCTTCACTCCTACCCTAGCAGATGCTTATTTAATGGAAGCTGCTGTCCTCTCCACAGCCTGTTAATGTGTCTAAATGGAGTCTACAAAGCAAGGGGTGGTGAGTCTGCCTGCGCAGTAAGGGACAGCCCCTTCTCAGAAGGGTTTCCCAGGATGAGTCCCCCAGAAAAGATTGTTCAGCGCTAGCCGGAATCAAGAGGGAGGGTCTGTTCTCTCCACTGCGTGTGCATGGAGGGCACAGGGGGTGGGGACTTAAGGTTAAAGACCTGCAGAGTCTGATGCCAGGGCTCCAGCGAAGGTGCTGTGGCTGCTGTGCGTGCAGGGTGGGGGCAGGGAGCCACTGCAGTTGCTAATGGGAAAGGCCACGGAGGGCTGTGGAATTAAGGAATGTGATTAACCCACAGCTGTGATCTTCAGAAAAGCCATTAACCCCCAGCCACTGAGGCAGACCTGCCTTCCCCGGGGACAGGGCTGTCGTTCCTTGGACCCACAGACCCTCCTCCCATCTCCCCTGGGCCCACCCCCACCCACCCCCACACCCACTGCTGTCTGCCATCCCAGAAAGAGAAGCAGCCACAACTGATGCCGGGGCGGGGCCTCGAGGGGGGCTAGGACTCCCCGGTTCTGCGCCAGGGCCTCTTGAACTTTGCTGTGTGACCTTCGCCCACTCCCTACCCCTCTCTGGGACCCAGTTTTCTCAGTGTCCAATGGGAAAATGCCCTGGGCTCCACGCCTTGAAAGGCTATGTGGGTTGAAGGAGACAATGGATAATTTATTGTGAAGGTGCAAGTTCAATTCAGTTGAACTCACCAAATGCTGATTGGGGGAACTTCTCAAGGCCAGACCCCTCAGGGGCGCTGCAAGGCATATGGGGGTAGGTGGATCTGCTGCCAATCTCTGCCCATCCCCCAGTCCTTCTGGAGGATAAGACACACACACACAGACACACACACACTCCACCGTGGAGGCCTAAGCAGGGAGCTGTGGGTTGCGGGAGAAAGCCAGGACTTCCGATCTGCGGAAGGGAAGACATCAGGGATGAGGACGGAGGGAAAGAAAGAGGAAGCCCATTCTAGGCTACGAGTACAGCAGAGCTGGGGGCATGGAGAAGAGAATGCCTGGTGTCAATCAGTGCAGTGGGGCAGGAAGCTGGAGGGGACAGGGCCTTGAGTACCTGGCTGAGGGTGGCAGCTTGTCCTGTTGGTGATAGCAACAAGGGGTGCAGGGGAAGGGCCTGGCTTAGGCAGGGGGTCCCTGCCCCTACCCCATGCTGCTCACAGGATGGATGGATGGGGCCCGAGTGGCAGCTGCTGCAGTTATCCTGGGAAGTGGGGATGGAAGGAGGCTTGGGAACAGACTGGCCAATGGCCCGAGCCAGGAGGAGATGAGGGTGGGTGTCGACAACTTTTTGCACCACTGCTTGAGTGTTTCAACTTCTGGGAGCTCAAGCCCCAGCTCTGTAGGAGGGCAGGCCAGCAGGAGCAGCCTTTTGGGCAATGGTCCCCTTTCAAAGTTGTGTGCTGCTGGAGTAGGACTAACATTTAAGTCTCACCCCATTCTGGGCCCTCAGGCAGGGACGGGTCAAGCCAGATCTATCCGTTAACTTATCAGCGCTCCAGGTGCTGCCACCCTGACTAGGCTCTGAGAGGGGTGAAGCAGACCCTGTAGGCTGCTGCCCCACAATCGTTGCCCTCCCTTCCTCGATCCCAGCAGATCCCACTTTTGTCACTGTGGCTCCCTACTCTGTTCCCGCTCTCATTCACCACTGGACAAGGTGGTGCCACACCCCGCCCCAGTGACTGGCTCAGGCCAATGAGATGATATGGGGGAATTGCTGTTTCCTCATAAAACCCACACCCCCAAAAGAGGTTCTCCTCTCCCCTTGAACTTTGGTCATATCTGGCTGGGAGGCTGGGACGTTTTGCCTTCACCAGTTGATGGCCAGCTGAGAACGGCAATTGGAGGAGACAGATAATGGAGAGGTTAGAATGACCTTGCATTTTGGGGGGATGCTGCTGAACTGCCAACTCAACCAATTCTGGTGGCATCCTACCTCGGGATTTCTTGTGATGTGTGACAATCTAAATAATCTTTAGTGTTTAAGTCGATCCTTAATTGTGCTTCTGTTACTTGTAGCCATAAGGAATAAGGGCACTGGTGAGGCGTGAAGTTGGCCTCTGCAGGGGCTCTTGGCACTGGGGAGGTTCAGCTCTGAAATGAACAGAACCCATTTAAGGTCCACCCTGGACTTGGAAGTTCTCTTAACAGTCCAATAAGGTGGGATTCAATAGGTCCAGAGACATTGAGCAGCTTTCAAAAGTTCACACAGCTAGTAAGTGACAGAGCTGGGGTCAAACCCAGGTCTCCGGATCCTCGACCCCCCTGCCCCAGTGTTTCATCATGTGGGAAATCACAGCATCCCAAGATATCGGGGTGGGGGGCAGACCCCAGAAATTACCTAGTCCAACCTCCACCCCTACAACTGTAGAGATGAGGGGATGGAAGCCCAGAGAGGGGATGGGGTAGGGGCTACGTGTACACTGTGAGCCCAGGGTTGCTCACTGGTGCCCCTTCCAGGTAACGAGGGGCTCTGTCTACTCTTTTGCCTCGCTGCCCTTCCTTGCTTGTGCCATAGCAGCCAGCCTCTGCCCCCTCACTGCTGTCACCTAGACACCTGCCAGTTGCCAGTGAGTTCTCAACCTGGCCCTACTGCCATCGTCTGGGTGACCTTCAACAAGCATCCTGCCATCACTGGACCGCTGGCCTCAGGTCCACACATGTAAAAGGCTTTGGGGCAAGTCTCTGTAGAAATGGGCAGTTCCCCAACCCAGACTAGTTAGGCAGCAAAGGCAGTCAGAGAGGGCCTGGTGGTAGGGTGGGAGCTCGCTCATTAAAGCAGATAGTGCCTATCGCCCCTTGGGACTTTGCCTGCTGATTGGTTCATAATTTTCTGGGCAAATGCAGAGCCATGTGTGAGATGGCTCTGGGGAAATCAGGCTGAGGATTGGTTTGGGTTTGAAGCATCTTGTCCCTTGGGTCCCCCCTTGTCCCACCCCTCCCTGCCACCATCACTCTTGTCTGAGCCTTCTTCAAACATCTTTGCTTTTAAATGAAGGTTGGGGTCCTGGGGTGGGCAGACAACAGGAGAGACTTCCCAGAATGCCCCATCTTCTTCAAAGCCCTGCAAATGTTGGACTTCATGCAGGGCAACTCCCACTGAAGGACCGGCTATGGGAAGACAGCCACTGGCCATTCTTCCGGCCCCAGCCATGACCTGCCTCCCTCAACCCTCCACACATATGCAAACACATTACCCTTCTCCACCTCTGACACATATTATGTCAACTGTATTTCTGCCTCTACAGTTTTCCTCTTGCTGTTCTCAATTGCCCTGCACTTCTCCTCCCCTTATTAAAAATTCAAGACGCCCAGCTCTGGTTGCCCGTCCTAATCAGCAGGCTTTGCATCCCTCTCTCTTCTGATTTTCCCAGCTCTGACAGTCCCTCCAGGTTTGCTATTAGATTATACATGGTCTTGTCTGATGTTTAACTTTTTTCATGTGACTAGACCAAAAAATTCCCTGAGGGCAGTTGCTCCAGGGCACAGACAAGGATGGCCTTGGGTACACAGGGGGATTTGATAAGCTCTTGTTCAACAGCCAAATGAATGACTGAATGGTTGAGTGAGTGAATGAATGTGCGGGAACAAGTAGGTGAGTTACAAGAAATATGAACAGGTGAGAGCATGAGGGGGAAAGAGCCATACCTGAGGGCATCCATTCTGGCTGACCCGAGGAACATCGAAGTTCATCACTGATGAGATCGGGAAGGAGACTGAGGTGATGGGCAGTCCCATGAATGCCGGGTCCTGGTTGGCCTGGTTTACCCTGGGTGTGGAGCAGAGAGACAGGGCTTGGAACATGAGTACCCAGGGGTGGCCAGCACTCTTGGTTCTGTGTCCAAGCCTGGCAGCCATGGGACCCCACTTTTGACTCCAGATTGACACAAGGGAGGAATGGGGCTCAGTGGCCTACCTGGGTTAGGGCTGGGCACAGCGGTGGACTGTAGTCCTTCAGTTGGCTGCCCAGACCTTGGGACAGCTCCTCCTGGGAGATGGGCTGCAGCTCCCATGCTCTTCCACCTGGGACTCACTGTGGCCTTGCTACACCTGGACACCTCAGCTGGCATCTTTAAAGGGCCTTCCCTGTCTCCCCTTTGGAAAACCAGATCAGAATGGCCCAGCCCCATGGTGGGAATCCTGGTTTAGGCTTAGGGGATATGGAAATCCTGCAGGGGCGAGATTCAGGTTGTGTGTGTGTGTGTGTGTGTGTGTGTGTGTGTGTGTGTGTGCGCGCGCGCTAGCTCATGGGGCTAAGGGCACGACAGTCATTTTATTCCACCAATGAACAAGAAGGTTCATTGGTCAAAAGATCTCAGTGGGTGGTGCAGATGAGTCTTGAGCCATCAGTCAGTGGAAGTGGCAGAGGCAGACACTGCCCCCCCAGGAGATAACAGAGGGCACATGTTCAGTGGGGAACTCCCCCTGCTGTGTGGCCTCCAGTGGCAGAAGTAGCCTGCATCCCTTCCTTGAGATCTGTGAATCCAACAAGCCAAAAGGAGGACTAGGAAAAGAGTGGACAAGTTTGGGCTGCAATCAGGGAGGCCTCCAGGAGCATGGAGGGGACTCTTAGGTAGGATTAAGGCTCATGACATTCTGAGAGGATCCTTAGGCCTCCTCCTCTTAGAAAAACCACAAACTGTGGAATCTGTGGCCTTGACCTAGGGTGAGAGGGGGTCTGTGGATGTGGTAGATGCTAGAGGGGGAAGCAGGTTTAGAGGAGTTAAGGACACTTTCTCCTCTTGCTCCACATACTGGCTCCCTCCAGCTCTTCAGGCTTGATATAGCACCCATGCCCTCCTTCTCCCCACCACCCAGCTTGCTCTAAGGGGTCTGAGCTGCTGCTTTTAATAGGCTTCTAATCTCCCTGGGGAAAGAAAGGTATGATCTGCTATGGGGAGCTTCCTGGGATCTCAAATCCCATGGGGGAGGGTTGAAGGGACTTGGATGAGGAGAATCCCAGGCTGTGGTGATGGTGACAGCCTCTCCCCCTCCTCTGTCCTCCCTCTTCAACTGTGCTCACCAGGCCACACTCACTTAAACTCCTTGTAGTGAGGGACCACCCGGGCGATCACCACCATGGGGCCAGGGCTGTTGACCAGAGGCTCGTTGACTCCCCGGAGAAAGACCTAGGGAGAGAGGAGGCAGGAGAGCCTAGTGTGACCTTGGGCACTCCCAGAGACCTGGGCAGCCTGCCTGCCACCTTCCTCCCCAACAGTGGGCTCATCCTGCCTCCATGCCTCTGTGGCTGCTCTTCCCTGCCCCCTGCTCCAGGCCACCCTCCTTTGGGGGGACCTCTTTGTCAAGGTGTAGCAGTTCCCCTTGGTTTTCTCGCCTGTGACCCAGTAGTGGGTCTCTTTTGCCAGTTTTGCTGAGGAAGAGGATGTGGAATATGAGACCAGACCTGGCAGGAGGTCAGGAGACTTGTATTCTATCTATTCTTGGTTTCTCCATGGTTCCTGGAGGCAGGGGTGGGGATGGGGGTAGGTGGTGTCCTGGCTCCCATCAGCCAAAAGTGGCAAAGGGGGGCAAAACTCCTTGTCCTGGCTCCCTCCCAGGGCCACAAGGGGTCTCTGATGGGGGCATTTTGTAAACTATGGATGCCAAGAACCAGTCTGGCTTCCCTCACTACTGTGCTTCCCAAGGTCAGAGGTCATGGACAAGGCCTCCCTGGACTCCCTTGTTGCCTATTGCAGTGCTTGGCTTCCAGCAGGGCTTTCCCAGAAATGCCTATGGTTTGGAATGGAATCACAAACATTGGCATCTCTGGGATGCTCTTTCTTCATTAAATCCCAGTCTTCATTCCCTCCACACTCCAGCTATTTTCTCAGTCCTCCATCATCTCCTAGGGAACTCCTTGAACCCCCAGCCCTACTTGCACATCTCTGCTGCCCTTTCATTGGCACAGCTTTTAGAGGGCACCAGCAAACACTTAGGCAGAGCAGGGTTTCCAGCAGGGAGCAGCAATTGGGAAGAGCAGAGCAGGATTATGACAGCGTCCCCAGTGAATGGAGCGGTGGGGCCAAGGCTTTGCTCCAACACTCACTGACCACCTGCTTAGGGGGGGGGCCCTGGGCTGGTCAGTGGGAAGGCAGAGGGGAGAAGGCATAGATTCTGTTCCCACCCCTCTCCAGCGCTATCCAAGTACCCCTGATCTCTGGTTCCAGGTCTTTACCCCTTACCCACCAATGGCCTCCCATTCACCCTCCAGCCCTTACCCCCAACTTCCCCTTCAGCTGTGAATTCTATTTCTCTTTTCATTACTCTGCCCTTGGAAATAAGCATTCCTTCTGCTCAGGTTTCCTCATCCCTTCCAGGTCTTATGCACTAAGCTGTGACCAGGAAGCAGGATGAGATGTGAGCCCTGTCTAGAGGAGCTTGGACTGTAGGGAGGGAGGCAGACACCACACAAAGCCCTAAAAATCCACCAGATGGTGACATTCTCCTGACTTTTCTAATACCTCTTGGGCCCTTCTTACTCAGTTTTGAGTTTAGCCTTCTCAGCCCAACCAGTCAGTGTTAGAATGTCTCAGGGCTCAACCCTTAGCCATCTTCCCTCTCTCTGCTCTCCTGTTAGGAGACCTCATTGCTTGTCCTGTACAGCACGTCTGGGCTGGGTCTAACCAGACCTCTCTGAGGTCCTGATTCACAAAACCATCTGTCTAGTTTGGTATCTCCACTTGGAGGTGCCACAAATTTTTTAATATGCCCAATATAGTTTCTTCCAAACTCTCCCCTCTCTGGAATCTTCCCCAGCTCAGTGAATGGCCCCACCAGCTATGTGACTATTCAAGACAGTGACCCAGGGTCATGCTGGAAGCTCCTCTCCCTCACCACTACCCCTGCCCCACATCAAATCCACTAGCAAGTCCTGTGCATTCTTTCTCCGAAAAGTGTATGGACTCAGTCCAAGTCTATCTCTCACTGCCATCCCCTAGACCACCGTCATCTTCCATTTGGGCCAGAGCCACAGCGCCTTCACTGACTTCTCCAATTCCATTCCTACCCTCAACACACCCTCTCTTCCAGGTAACTGGACCCAGAGTGGCAAAAATGATCTTCTTAAAAATGGAGTGGATTGGGCTCTGCTGCCATGCATCTGGTCACTACGTGGAGGGCCTGCCTAAAATGGACACAGCCCTAAGAAAGGTGGACCTGAGGGGGAGAGGGGAAAGAATCCTGAAGACATATTTAGGCCTCTGGAGTGAACCATGTTCAAAGTTCCATCTACCCATGACCTTCCCAGTTACATAATGAGTATACACATGCTGCTTTCCTGGAGAGATCATTCAAAGCTCTGGGATTTGGAGTACCTTCTTTCACCTTAGCTAATTTACCTCCAAGGTCCTCAAGTAACTCATTCTAGCTTTACCCAATCTCCAATTCTGAAGACGTTTTCTTTTCCTTTTGGAAGAATCCTAACAGTCAATGCCTCAATCTTCGTATCAAAAATGAGTGAAGAGGGAAAGTAAAAATGATGTCGAACCTGCTCATTTAGCACATTTATCTGATGTCCTCGCACATTTTAAATAAAGCTGGATCATCTAAAACCTTCCCTGGACAGTATAAGCAAACCACAGCGATGGGCTCATCAGTGGTGTTTTCTGCAATGGGCAGAGGGAGGAGCACAAAGGCAAGGCTGGGGAAGCTGAATGAGGGACTTTACATATATTAAATACTTCATCACAAAAATTTTGGAAATAATTTCCACAGATTAAAAAATTTGAAAGTTCCAGGAAGATGGCAGAATAGGACAGGTTGAGTTCATCCCTGCTCCATGGAACAATGAGAGAAGGGACAGAGACAAAAGACTGGAACTACAGTTAGAGGATGCAAGTAATCAGAAAAGTCTTCTACATTATATAGGAAAGTCCCAGAAGAAGTGGAGAAACTGAGACAGAGTGAACGGGATGAATGAGCTTGGGCATGACTCCACCAGGAGCAGACGGCAGTGTGTGGGGAAGCGTGGGTTCGAAGAAGTGGACCATCTCTCCACTCCTGCCCACCCCCGCAGCTAGCTTGGGAGATCTTCCCACACAGCTCTGCAGCCGGGAGCTCCTGTGGGGAACCCGGAAGCATGCCCAGCCACCCATGATAACTAGCTGCCCCTTTGGGCACCGTGAACAGCAGAGCCACCAGGACCTGCGAACAGCTACCCCAACAGATGCCAGACTAGCCACCAGGCATTTTGGGACTGGATGTGGGCAGCTGAAATACCCAGCCCCACAGCCCAATATCATCCCAAGTGGGAGCCTGGGGTCCAATAGACCCATCAGGCCCATGAGCAGAGTCTCCCCTGAGGTGTGCCCTGCTCATCCCCCAAATTCCATGATTGGTGGCTCTCAGCACACACCAAGGTCAGCAGCCTGGCTGGATTTCCATCGGGTCTCCATATTGCTCAGACGGCTGCTGCAGTTGGGGAGAGGTAGGCCTGAGGGGAAGAGGTGGCTCAAGAGTGTCATCTATTGGGAAACCTCAAGTAGAACTGCATCCCTTCATGAGATCTGAGTCTTGGTTTGGCAGGGAATTACTGACACACCAAGTGCAAAAGGGGACCTTCGATGCAAACCTAAGAAAATACAAAACCTTAGACAAATGAAGGAAACCAACTTGCAGACCAGCCTTATCAGGATAACCAAATGCCACGAATGCAACAGAAAATCACGAAGCATGTGAAGATTCAGGCAGATATGGCCCAGCCAAATGACCAAATTAAAACACTGGAGGGGACACGGAACTTAGAACAACTAATCAAGAATGTTCATAAGGACGTGAAGGATATCAAGAAGATACTGGAAGAGCATAAAGAAGAATTTGAAAGAATAAATAGAAAAACAGCAGATCTCACCGAGATGAAAATACTGTAGACTAAATTAAAAATCTAGACATACAACAGCAGATTTGAGGAGGTGGAAGAAAGAGCGAGTATGCTTGTTTGAAACTGTTGTGTACCCCAGAAAAGCCATGTTCTTTAATCCTCATTCAATATTGCTGGGCAGGATCCTTTTGATTAAGTTGTTTCCATGGAGATGTGAACCACCCAATTGTGGCTGGGACCAGTTGATTAGGTGGTTTCCATGGAGATGTGTCTCTACCAATTCAAGGTGGGTTGTTTATTGGAGTTTTTTAAGAGGGAACTATTTTGGAAAAGGCTTTAGAGCCCACAGCCAGAGACCTTTGGAGATGCAGAGGGATAACACCCCAGGGAAATCGTTATGAATCAAGAAGCCAGGAGAGAAAACTAGCAGCTGTCACCATGTGCCTTCCCAGCTGACAGAGGTGTTCCAGACAGCATCAGCCTCTCTTGAATGAAGGTAACCTTTTGTTGGTGCCTTAATTTGGGCATTTTTCATGGCCTTAGAACTATAAACTTGCAATTTAATAAATTCCCCTTTAAAAGCTGTTCCATTTCTGTATATTGCATTCTGGCAACTTAATAAACTAAAACAGTAAGCTAGAAGACAAGACGACTGAACTTGAGTGCACAAAAAAACAAAGGGCAAGAAAGATGGGAAAAAAATGGAACTGGATTTCAGGGAAATTATTGACAACACAATGAGCACAAACATAAGAGTCATCGGTGTCCCAGAAGGAGAAGAGTAAAGAGCTAGGAAGTTTAGTTGAAAAGGCAATGGGGGAAAACTTTCCACTTGCTATAAAAAACATAAAATACAAATCAAAGGAGCCTAATGAATCCCAAATAGAATAAATCCAAATAGGCCTACTCCAAGACACGTACTAATCAGATTGTCAAATGTTGAAGAGAAGCAGAAAGTCTCGAAAGCAGCAAGAGAAAAGCGATATACTACATACAAAGGAAACTATGTAAGATTGAGTTCGGACTACTCAACAGGTAGCATGGAGGCAAGAAGGCAGTGGTATGATATATTTATGATCTTGAATTAGAAAGATTTCCAATCAAGAATTCTTTATCCAGCCAAGTTGTCCTTCAAAATTGAGGGAAAGATTAAAATCTCAGGCAAACAAAGGCTAAGAGAATTTGTCAACAAGAGGCCTGCCTTACAAGAAATATGAAAGGGAGTTCTGTAGGCTGAAAACAAGAGACAGGATGGAGAGATCTGGAGGAGAGCACAGAACTGGAGAGTATCAGTGAGTGTAACTTACAGGAAAAAGAGAGGGAAAATAATATATAGATCTTACAAATAAAAACTAAAGGTTAAGATGGTAGACTAAAGAACTGCTCTTACAGTAATAACTTTGAATGTTAATTAATGGACTAAACTCACCAATTAAAAGATACAGAATGGCAGAATGGGTTAAAAAACATGATCCAGGGAGGTGCGACAGTGATGCAGTGGGAGAATTCTTGCCCGCCATGCTGGAGACCCGGGTTCAATTCCCAGAGCTTGCCCATGCAAAAAAAAAGAAAAAAAAAAACCCAACAATGATCCATCTATATGCTGTATCCAAAGATATAGATAGACTAAAAGTAAAAGGATGGACATTTGACAAAATTCAGCATCTTTTTCTGATAAAAACACTTCAAAAGGTGGGAATCAAGGGAAACTTTCTCAATATCTTAAAGGGCATATATGAAAAACTCATAGCCAACATCATACTTAACAATGAGAGATTGAAAGTCTTCCCCCTAAGATAGGGAACGACTGCTAAATATCCAAGTTCATGGCTTTTAAAATCTGCCTTCCAGCCAAAAAAAAACAAACAAAACAAAACAAAACAAAAAAAAGATAGGGAACGAGACAAGGATGCCCATTGCCACCACTATTATTCAACATTGTACTAGAAGTTCCAAAGAGGAAAGGAAGAAGTAAAACTTTCATTATTTGCAGATGACATGATCCTATACTTGGAAAATCCTGAGAAATCTGTGACAAAGCTACTTGAGCTAATAAACAATTTCAGCAAAGTGACAGAATACAAGATTAATGCACAAAAATAAGTAAAGTTTCTATACACAAGTAATGACCTGAGGGGACAATTAAGGAAAAAATTTCATTCAAAATAGCAATTAAAAGAATTAAGTATCTAGGAATAAACTTAACCAGGGATATTAAGGACCTGTACACCAAAATCTACAAAACATTGCTAAAAGAAATCAAAAGAAAATCTAAGGATTTAACAAATGATATGGTTGCTGAATCATTAAATTGATATTTCTTTTAGTCTCCAATATCTTAGAGCAGCTAGAGGTAAAAACCTAAAATTGTGGAATTGTAACCCATTCCAAACTCTGAAATCTGTTCTACAACTAATTATTGTCCTGTGCTTTGAAATTTAGTGCTTTTTTTGAATATATGTCATTTTTCACAAAAAAGAAAAAAAGTCAATTGCGATGATAAAAAAAAATATTTATTCCATCTAGCCTCCTATATTCTGGAGCAGCTAGAAGGAAAAATCTGAGAAGATTGTATGGTAGCCCATGACAAACTCTGGGATCTATCATGTAACTACTTGTTGAAAATTGCTTTGAAAACTATTACTTTTTTCTTTCTTTGCTTTGTATATATATTATACAATTAAAAAGTTAAAAAAAACAAAGATGATCTAAACAGGTGAAAGTGCTGACGATGGTACAACTAAGTGAGGACACTGTAAGACATGGCCTGTTTATTTGGGACATTATCTATGATGCCCAATGGATGGAGGAGGCCAAGGGGTACAATGACTGAGAAGCAGAGTGGCGAACTGTGATGGATACACATGATGGATTATTGTGCAGCTACAAAAAGGAACAAAGTTGTGAGGCATGCAACGAAGTGGGTAAATCTTGGGGTCAGCGTGTTGTGCAGGATAGGCCAGAAACAGAAGAACAAATATGGTATGGTCTCTTTTAGAAAATATTTATAAGAAAATTGGCGCCTAGATTATAAGCTCTTACAGAAGCCATACTTAGTCTGGAGGTGTAGGTGTGCTTCTGGATTCTGAGATGCTGTGCCATATATGTTTCCCTGGAACTTTGGGTACTTGTGTGGCATCTGGGGCTCAGAGCTGGAGCTCCGCTGCTTTGAGGATCAGCATTGCCACATACAACTGTTAAAGTAACAGAAGGAGAGGTTGGGCTTCAGTTGGAGATAGGAATGAGGCCAATTTGGCTGGGCTGAGGTGGATCAGAGTACAGGGCAAAGGATGACAGCGATGTATTCTACAGCTTTGTCCACAGCCATGTGGGACCAAGGGAAGACAGGTTTGTTATGTCTAGATCCTAAACCTTCTGTAAGACACAACCTCAATCAACCTGCCTGGATAGCTCATTTAAACAACCCAAACACATGGAGCCCAGAACAGGCACAAGGCCTTGTAATTCTGTATAGCTTAATGTAATACCTGGATATATCCCAGACTATGGTGGACTGATAATTAAAAGGTATTGGTAGAGTCCCTTGAGAGAAAAAATATGAAATATCTAAATTTTCCCACCAGGGAAACCCCTCTCAAACATTAAGGACTGCCAAGAAAATAGACCAAGCCCTTGATTTTTTAAAAAAAAATTTTTATTTTGATCATTCCATTCTACACATATAATCACTAATTCATAATATCACCGCATAGTTGCATATTCATCATCATGATAATTTCTTAGGACATTTGTATCAATTCAGAAAAAGAAATAAAAAGACAACAGAAAAAAATTCATACATACCATACCCCTTACCCCTCCCTTTCATTGATCACTAGCATTTCAATCTACTAAATTTATTTAAATATTTGTTCCCCCTATTATTTATTTTTATTCCATTTGTTTTACTCGTCTGTTGATAAGGTAGATAAAAGGAGCATCAGACAAGGTTTTCACAGTTACATTGTGTAGGCTATATCATTATACAATCATCTTTATGAAACATGGCTACTGGAACACAGCTCTGCATTTCAGGCAGTTCCCTCCAGCCTCTCCATTACACCTTGACTAACAAGGTGATATCTGTTTAATGCATAAGAATAACCTCCAGGATAACCTCTCGACTCTTTGGAATCTCTCAGCCATTGACACTATTTTGTCTCACTTCACTCTTCCCCCTTTTGGTCAAGAAGGTTTTCTCAACCCCTTGATGCTGAGTCTCGGCTCATTCTAGGATTTCTGTCCCATGTTGCCAGAAAGGTCCACACTCCTGGGAGTCATGTCCCACGTAGACAGGGGGAGGACAGTGAGTTTGCTTGTTGTGTTGGCTGGAGAGACAGGCCACATCTGAGCAACAAAAGAGGTTTTCTTGGGGGTGACTCTTAGGCCTAATTTTA
>PVIY010046673.1:0-18319 GCA_004026745.1 Myrmecophaga tridactyla
CCTCCTCTTGTTCAGGTCCCCACTCAAAATTAGCAGCTTTTCTGTTCACTCGATAAATGGGCCAGAGTAGCACACCCAAGTGAGGAATATGTTTTTGCCAGAATCCAAAGAGACCAACTAGGCATTGTGCCTCTTTTTTGATCATAGGAGGGGCCAGACACAGCAACTTATCCTTCACCTTAGAAGGGATATCTTAACATGCTCCACAACACTGGACACCTAGAAATTTCACTGAGGTGGAAGGCCCCTGTATTTTTGTTGAATTTCTCTCCCATCCTCTGACACATAAATGCCTTACCAGTAAGTCAAAAGTAGTTGCTACTTCTTGCTCACTAGGTCCAATCAACATGATATCATCAATATAATGGACCAGTGTGATGTCTTGTGGGAGGGAGAAACGATCAAGTTCCCTGCAGATAAGATTATGACGTAGGGCTGGAGAATTAATATACCCCTGAGGTAAGACAGTGAAAGTATATTGCTGACCTTGCCAGCTGAAAGCAAACTGTTTCTGGTGGTCCTAACTAATAGCTATTGAGAAAAAAGCATTTGCCAGATGAACAGCTGCATACCAGGTACCAGGGGATGTATTGATTTGCTCAAGCAATGATACCACATCTGGAACAGCAGCTGCAATTGGAGTTACCACCTGGTTGAGCTTATGATAATCCACCATCATCCTCCAAGACCCATCTGTTTTCTGCACAGGCCAAATAGGAGAGTTGAACGGGGATGTGGTGGGAATCACCACCCCTGCATCCTTCAAGTCCTTAAGAGTGGCAGTAATCTCTGCAATCCTTCCAGTAATGCAGTATTGCTTCTGATTTACTATTTTGCTAGGTAGGGGCAGTTCCAGTGGCTTCCATTTGGCCTTTCCCACCATAATAGCCCTCCCTGCATGAGCTAGAGAGCCAATGTGGGGATTCTGCCAGTTGCTCAGTATGTCTATACCAATTCTGCATTCTAGAACTGGGAAAATAACTACAGAATGGGTCCGGGGGCCTACTGGACCCACTATGAGATGGACCTGAGCTAAAACTCCATTGATCACCTGGCTTCCATAAGCCCCCACTCTGACTGTTGGACCAGCATGACGTTTTGGGTCCCCTGGAATTAATGTCACTTCTGAACCAGTGTCTAATAATCCCCCAAAATACTGATCATTTCCTTTTCCCCAATGCACAGTTACCCTGATAAAAGGCTGTCAGTCTCCTTGGGGAAATCTTGGAGGAAGATTAACAGTAAAAATTTGTGGCAGTGTAACAGGGTTGTCCCCCAAAGGGACCTGGCCTCCCCTTCATTCAAGGGGCTCTGAGTCTGTAAACTGTCTCAAGTCTGGAAATTGATGAAGGGGCCGTGACTCTGTGTTTTTGTAATTCAGGTTAGACTTCTTTTCACTTGACCTAGAACTCTTCTGTTTATACAGCTCAA
This sequence comes from Myrmecophaga tridactyla, assembly GCA_004026745.1. Lineage (NCBI taxonomy): Eukaryota > Metazoa > Chordata > Mammalia > Pilosa > Myrmecophagidae > Myrmecophaga > Myrmecophaga tridactyla. The sequence goes on from PVIY010046673.1 coordinate 1,432, forward strand.
ACAAGAATTTAGTAGACTGCCTTACTATTTCTAGGTACCTCATGATTTACTAATCAATACCACAAATCTCTGTGAGTCATATAATTTTGACACTTGCTTTGAGTTTGCTGTCCATTATAATAGCTACATCTACCATGTGTTTGGCTATTAAGTGCTGCCACCTGGCTTCTGCCAACTCGGGATCCAGTCATCCCCATTGTGTTTAAGGATTCCAGCTCAGTGACAGCAGTTCCTACAGTAATATCTGGCCTACAGAGAAGTGTAACTACAGAGCTTTTCAGGGATAATGGTGCTAGTCTCACAAACTTATTTCTCACTGTTCTGCTAAAAGGTGCATCCTCCGGATATTCCTGGGGTGTAAGAGCAGGCTTTGCATGATAAATCCACTCTAACATACCCATCTCTCTAAGCCTCTGGATCCCCTCATCTACATTATACCAGGGCAGTTCTGGCATTTCAACCTCAGGTAATGTTGGCCACCTTTTGATCCATGTTTCAGCCAACCATCCAAACAAACTGTTAATACCTTTTCTAACCCCTCAGGCTATAGCATTGAATGCAGAATCTGCTTAGTGGGCCCATATCATAAATTCAGCCTGATCCAGCCTTATATTCCTCCCACCATTATCCCACACTCTTAAAATCCATTGCCACACATATTCCCCTGATTTCTGTCTATATAAATTGGAAAACTCACACAATTCTTTTGGAGTATAATGTACTTCCTCATGTGTGATACTTTGTACCTCACCTTTAGGGGCCTTTTGGGGCTTTAGTCTAGTTATAGGTCTGGAAAAAATGAGGGGTGGTGGGGGTGGTTCATGAAAAGAATTAGAAATATCTTCCAAGCCATTTGCTTCAGGGCCTTCATTGGCAGTTTCATCTGGTGAAACAGGATTAATCACTCTAGGGCTAATCCCTTCTGGAGGAGGTTGGGTGGCCAACTCCTCAAGGCAGGCTGGAGGTGGGGCAGTTATGTCCTCAGGGCAAACTATTGCAGGGTTATCTAGAGAAGACTCAGCATGAGCTAGGGTTTCAACCTCACCCCCGACATTATCATCAATCCATATGTCACCATCCCATTTTTCAGGGTCCCACTCCTTTCCAATCAATGCCCTCACTTTAATGGTGCCCAGACACCATGCAACATTGAGATTTCGGTTTACACGGTAAAGTTGCTACTCTAACAATAAGATTCTGAGTCTGATTTTCAGAGATCTCAAGTCTACGGCTACAGGAAATAAGATTTTCCTTCAGGATACTCATAGAAATGTCCACATCTGTCAGACGGCACTTAAGCTTCTCGTTTGAAGGCTTAAGCCCATCCCTTTCACTCCTTAATGTAGCCAGTGTATCTAACAACACCCAGCCAACATCTCTATACCTCTTATTTCCACAAAACTCTGTAAAGGTGTCAGAAACATTATCCCCCAGAGCCTGACTTCATACAAGAAAAGCATTAAGAGAATCAAATGGTGATATTTGACTATCCATTTTTGCCAACTCACTCCATGGACTGGGAGTGTCAGATTATGGGAATCAGTGTCCTTAGTGCCTTTGAGTCTAGTCAGAGTAGAAAACCATTCATAAAAACCCATTTTTAAGATTCTGTTTCTTAGTACCAAGATGTATTAGGGTTCTCTAGAGAAACAGGATCAATAGGGAACACTCGCAAATATAAAATTTATAAAAGTGTCTCACATGACCATGGGAATGCAGAGTCCAAAATCTGTAGGGCAGGCTATGAAGCTGATGATTCTGATGGAGGGTCTAGATGAACTCCACAGGAGATCACCAGCCAAAGCCAAAAGAAAGCCTTTCTCTTCTGAATCCTCCTTAAAAGGCTTCCAGTGATTAGATTAAGCATCACTCATTGCAGAAGACACTCCCCTTTGGCTGATTACGAATGGAATCAGCTGTGGATGCAGCTGACCTGGTCATGATTTAATTCTATGAAATGTCCTCATTGCAACAGACAGGCCAGCACTTGCCCAACCAGACAAACAGGTCCCACTACTTGGCCAAGTGGACACATGAACCTGACCATGACAGATGGTATGTAGCCCATGGACAGACTCTGGGATCTGTTCTATAACTACTTGTTGAAGAGTGCTTTGAAAATGATTGCTTTTTTCTTTCTTTGCTTTGTATATATATCATATTATACAATTTTAAAAGTTTTTAAAAATGCACATACACCATGCATCCTGCATTTTCCCTTATGGCACCTACTATTAGAGCAATTAAATTACCATTCATGCAGTAGGCTGCTTCTTTGCTGTTTCCCCTAATAGAATGTAAGGAAGGAGGAGATCAGGCTGCTTTGTTTGCTCCCAAATTGCAGGCCTAGCAAGTGCCTGGCACATAGTTGGCACTCATATTTACTGAATACAAAAATTGGATTATGTGTCTGACACTAACAGGGACAATGCCAAGAGCTCTGTTCTGACCTGACTATATAGCTGGCTTCTGGATTCTGAGGCCCCAACGAGGAGGCTAGGGTGAGAGAAGGAGGCCCAGAGGAAGGAGCTGGGAAGTCAGGTTTTAGTTAAAAGACCTAGACGGCCAAAGTGAGACTGACTGCTGATGACCTCAGAAACTGCAGAACTTTGCTGGTGAAAGCTTACAGAAACCCTTCTAAGGTGCTAGGCACTGACAGCCTTAAAAATAGAAGGCTGTCAAGATTTATGGATATTTTGAGGAAAACAACTCCCAGAAAAAAAACAGACATTTATGTTCCAATATATTTTTAAATAGTGTCTGTCATTAAGTCTGCTAGTTTAACTGGTTTTGGCAACATTTCCCTTTATGGAATAAAACAGGCAATTTTCTGCACACCACCCAACAAACGCCAAATACAGGAACACCTTACACATTTCTGAATAAACAGGAAGGCTTGTTTATTCAGATCGGTGAATATTTCTTTAGCACTAGAAGATCTGGTTTTAGGTGGAAATTTTTTCAACTTAGCATCCCTAACTACTAAAATTGTATTTGACTATTACTATTTCTCCCATTTAAAAAATTGGCTGTTATTTTTACCAAAATAAAATGGTTGTACATGTACATAATCTAGAACTAATTATTTTCAGTTTTAATAAAATAAATTTTATATAGGTGCAAAATACATGTGAACAGTAATTAAAATGCTTATAATGGAAAAACACTCTCATTTTCTCTGGAGAACCTGTTAGATTAGCTTCCCATTTCACTCTCAAAAGTGTCCTGCTTTGGAGTCGAGAGGTTATCCTGGAGGTTATTCTTATGCATTAAGTAGATATCACCTTGTTATTCAAGATGTAATGGAGAGGCTGGAGGGAACTGCCTGAAAATGTAGAGCTGTGTTCCAGTAGCCATGTTTCTTGATGATGATTGAATAATGATAGAGTTTTTATAATGTGACTGTGTGATTGTGAAAACCTTGTGTCTGATGCTCCTTTTATCTACCTTGTCAACAGACAAGTAGAACATATGGAATAAAAATAAGTAATAGGGGGAACAAATGTTAAAATAAATTTAGTTTGAAATGCTAGTGATCAATGAAAGTGAGGGGTAAGGGGTATGGTATGTATAATCTTTTTTTTTTCTGTTTTCATTCTATTTCTTTTTCTATTGTCTTTTTTTTCTGAATTGATGCAAATGTTCTAAGAAATGATGAATATGCAACTATGTGATGATACTGAGAATCACTGATTATATATGTAGAATGGAATGATATGTTAATGTTTTTGTTTGTTCTTACTTTTTTAATTAATAAATAAATAAATTTAAAAAAAGAAAAAAGAGCGTCCTGCTTTGAATGATAAATTATATGATTTCCTATTTATTGAGCCCTTAGAATGTACCAGGCCATGTGCTAAGTGCTGTACACATAACAACACATTTAATCTACACATCAACCAAGCGGAGATTCGGTTATCATCATTTTACGGATTGGGAAAGTGAGGCATAAATAGTTAAAAAGAACTTGTCCAAGGTGTCACTGACAATAGGTGGTGAAGCGGGGACTCCAGCTCAGGAAGTCTGGCTTTTGCGCCTTGGTCTTATGCCTATGTAGATATTGCATCATAACATTATAATCCCTCTTGTGGGATATTAGTTTATTTTTGACTTCTAATTACTTCAAACACATTGTTGGACTTCCTTTAGCTAAGCCTTTGTGCCTCTCCTTTATTAGTTCCTTGGGAGTAAGAAATTCCTAGTGAGGTCAGCTTTCTTGATTCTCAGTCCAGTGCTATTTCAGGTATACCATGCTTCTCTTCAGGATGGGTGCTAGCTAACCAGCCCAGCCACTGCGAAAAAGCAGACAACAAAAAGGTAGATAGAGTCGATGCTCTGAAAAGAAGTGTCCCTGTAACCCCCAAGAAAATGAAACGTTAGGGGAGGCTGTGGTTAATTCCAATCCTTTAAAACTCCTGTGTCTCATAGCTTCATGGCTGACTTCCGGTTTGCTTGTCCCTACCTGGGACCTGGCAGCCTCTTTGACTCTCCCCATCGTCCAGTCTGTCTACTATGACGGCCTGCAGGAACTTGAAGTGCTCCTTAGGACATTATTCCTAATGCAAATCTACAAACCAGCAAGTTAGGGGCAACTATCATGAACCCCCAATTGGCAAAGAGCCACGTTTGTCATGACAGTACGTTAGCAACGTATCAGTAGATCCCTTTTGGAATGTTGTTTCCCCAGGAATTATTCTGTTGACTTCGTAGCCTCACCAAGTCTTTCCATTTGCAAGTGTGAAAATTTACCCAAGGAGGCACTCCTAGATTTTCCTAAAATGTTCCTTCTACACCCAGCTTAAATTTTACTTCTCTCAAGAAGTCTTCATGACTTGAACTCATCCCACTTCTCAAGCCTGAACTATACCAACTCGTGCTGCTATGAGCACAAAAAGGACATGGGTTTGGCTTGTAATCTGATTCAACAAATATGTGTTGAGTGCTCCAAGCACTGTATTAAATGTAACAGACAGAAAAAGATAAGATAGTTCCATGACCCACAGTCTCGTGGAAAGGAGGTAAGTCAGTATTCAAAGAGGAGTCTGAAGGGAAGGCCAGTGGAGATGTTAAAGGCAATACAAAGGACAAACAGATCAGGATGTGTTTTGAAACATAAGTCGGTAGGAGTTTCTAGAAAAATGAGAGGTATTACTTTCTGTGAGCTGCCATAATAAACTGTTTTCCACTCTCCTGCTACATTATCCTGCTACATTAAACTCTAATCATTTTATCATATTTGGATTTTCCCCGATCTTCTGTGAGTTTTTTAAAAATATTTTTATTTACAAATCTTAATACACATATAGACCATACATGGTGTACAATCAATGGCTTACAGTATCATCAAGTAGCTGTGTATTCATCATTGTAATCATTTTTAGAACGTTTGCATCACTCCAGAAAAAACAATAAAAAGGAAAAACTCATACATCCCATAGTCCTTCGCTCTCCCTCTCATTGACCACTAGTATTTCAGTCTGCCTAATTTATTTTACCCCTTATCCCCCCTACTGTTTTATTTATTTTTTATCCATTTTTTTCACTCATCTGTTTATATTCTATGAGGTTTTGATGGCAAGTGCCATCTTTTATCCGTCTTTGTCACCCACATGCTTTGCACATCAAGCACATAGTGGGTGCTTAATGAACATTTTTTGAAGAATGAATGTTGAATTCCTAACTTTGTGAATAAATCAAAGAAACAGGGTGCTGCTCTGTGAGAAAGTTTGACAAATACTGCAGGAAGAACAAATTACATGCACAAAAGACCTACAAGAATAGTGCAGATTTGAGGAACTGTTGGCATAGCTAGACCTGCAAAGACTGTGTCAGAGGCTTGGTGGGAGGTAGAGTCTCGGCTCCAAGTTCATCTATCTGAGATCTGCTGCAGGGAAGTGCTTTCTCTGGCTGGGTGACTGACTGAAATATTTCAGGGTCGAATGACAACTCAGATTGCTCAGGAACTCCATTGCCTGTGTGAGTTTCCATAGGGTTCCCCCTGACAATTTAGGAAAGAGGAAAGGGGAAAAGCTTCAGGGTGCAGTGTTTCTAAAAGTGCTTTCTGTCTAAATTCCTCTTTCTGATTTTTCAGCGATGCGGAAATCCAGGATCTATTTGCTTTGTATGGCAAACACATTCGCATTAATTCTGCTCTTTTGGAAACTTGAGATTGCTGGCTTGATATTTTAACTTTAAAGGATTAGCTTTTCGTTTTAGTGTTTCACATCTGCTGAATCACACTAACTCAGAGGTAGAGAAAATTAACACACTATGGAAGGAAGCAAAATTTGCAAACTCATCAGTTGCCTTTGATTTTCATTTGAAAAGGACATGATTCGAGAAGGTTTGATTGGCTAGTGAGTAAAAAGAATTACAAGAACAAAACATTGTCCCTTCCCAACCTTTTCTACCTCTAAATCAATGTGGCTTTAGAGAAACCTGCTCTTCAAGATGACTCTTCATCCCCAGCTGCTTAATAACAGAAGTAGAAATTACAACCCTCAGAATGAGATGTTGTATTCTAAAGAGCTAAAGTAGTTCTGTCCTTGCCAATTACAATCAACTTCTCTAGGTTCCAGCGACAGGTACATGTAATGTAAAAGAACATTGTAAAAGGAAGCTTTCTCTCCTTAGAAAACAAGACAGGGGTGCACAGGTGTCTCAGTGGTAGAATATTCGTCTTCCATGCCGGAGACCTGGGTTTGATTCCCGTCTATGCACCGCCCCCCCCAAAAAAGGAAAACAAGACAGAGGCATCCTGAAGCCAGACTTGACACTGTTAAAGCCCAGAGTACTCTACAATGGTGGTGTAGCTTTTACAAAACCCACTTACTTCTTTTTTGTTTTATTGAATTAAAATATATGTAATGTAAGATATGCCATTTAATGTGAGGGATGACTCCCAGGGATGAGTCCAGCCCTGGCACCATGGGATCAACAATTCCATCCTAACTATGGTGGGGAAAGAAGTGTAATTGATAAAGTAACAGTGTCAGAGAGAGTTCAAATAGAGTCGAGAGGTTACTCTGGAGGTTGCTCTTACGCAGGCTTCAGGTAGATCTTGCTACCTATCATAGCTTACCAACCCCCAACCAAAACCATTCCAGCCAATCCTAAAGAACACCTAGGATGATACATAAGATTCCACAAGGGTTCCAGGCACTAGAGTAACTTTCCAGAAACCTACAACCTCCAGATGGGTCCCTGGACCAGATAAGCCCTGAAAACTAGAGGGCCCAGTCTCTCCAGAACATCAGATAGTTTCGTCTCCATACCCCATATTAGTGTCAGCCCCTTCCAACATGAAAGAGTTGTAATGGCCATAGGCCAAGCAACCCTAAAGAGTGGGATGGAAAGATCAAAGTGATGGTGGAGTTATACAGAGAAGGTAGGGTTTAACCAACAAGTATGATTGCTAAGTCATAAAATTGATATTTCTTTTAGTCTCCAGTGTCTTAGAGCAGCTAGAAGCAAAAACCTAAAATTGTGGAACTGTAGCCAATTGTAACCAGTGCCAAACTCTGAAATCTATTCTACAACTAATTGTTGTGCTGTGCTTTGAAATTTATTGCTTTTTTGTATATATGTTATTTTTCACAAAAAAGAAGAAAAAAGTTGATTGTGATGATAAAAAAAAATTTATTCTTTCTAGCCTCATATATATTCTGGAGCAGCAAGAAGGAAAAATCTGAGATATTGATATGGCAGCCCATGACAAACTCTGGGATCTGTCCTGTAACTGCTTGTTGAAGAGTGCTTTGAAAGCTATTGCTTGTTTCTTTCTTTGCTTTGTATATATGTTATACTATACAATAAAAAAGGTTAAAAAAAAAGATAACTAGAAAATCCCCCATATGTTGAAAATTAAGAAATATACTTTAAAATAATAGGATGAATAATAAATAATAATGAAAATTATAATTTTATTTTAACTGAATGATAATAAAATACAGCCTATCAGAAAAAAAAAGAGAGAGAGAAAACCATTTTGTAAAGAGCTACAGAGGCTGCACAGCCAGAGACCTTTGGAGATGAAGAAGGAAAATGCCCCCACGGGAGATTCACGAAACAGGAATCCTGGAGAGAAAGCTAGCAGGTACCACCACGTTTACCATGTGCCTTTCCAGTTGAGAGAGAGAAGCTCTGAACTTCATCAGCTTTCTTGAACCAAGGTATCTTTCCCCAGATGCCTTAGATTGGACATTTCTATAGTCTTGCTTTAATTTGGATATTTTCATGGTCTTAGAACTGAACTAGCAACTCAATAAATTCCTCTTTTAAAAGCCAAAAAAAAGGTGCCATTTTAGTTATTGTTTAAATAGAATTCAGCAGCATTAATTCCATTCACAGTGTTGTGCAACCATCACCACCATCCAGTACCAAAGCTTTTCATCATTCAAAACAGAAACTCTGGTCCCATCCAGCAGTCGCATTTGCCCTCTACCCAGCCGCCTGCTAACCTATGATCTTTTTTCTTCTCTATGAATTTTTTTATTCCAGATCTTTCATGTAAATGGAATCATGCAATATTTGTCCTTGAGTGTGTGACTTATTTCACTCAGCATAACGTTTTCAGGATTCATTCATGCAGTAGCATGTATCAGGTCTTCATTCTTTTTTATGACTGGATAATATTCCATTGTGTGTAGACACCACATTTTGTTTATCCATTTATCAGTTGATGGGCACTTGGGTTGTTTCCACCTTTGGCTCTTATGAGTAATGCTAGTACTAAGATTGGCGTACAAATATCGCTTCGGGTCCCTGTTTTCAATTCTTTGGGTTATATGCCTAGGAGTAAAATTTCTGGGTCATATGATAGTTTTATGTTTAACTTTTTGAGGAACCATCAAACTCACTTCTTAAAACAAAAAACAGCTTGAGAAACCCTGCCAGTGGGTGGTGTGACAGTAGCTCATTGCCAGAATTCTCGCCTGCCATGCGGGAGACCTGGGTTCGATTCCTGGTGCCTGCCCATGCAAAAACACACACAAAAAAACAATTGAAAACCCTGCCATCAATCATTTGCCAGTCCATTCTCCTGTGACCTCTCTTATTTGACTGTAAACTGTCCCTCTATTCCCTATCTATGCCTTTTACTGTTGTTGCAATTAGAAATACTATATGTATATATTGAAAGATGCCCAACTGTAAACAGAAAAAACAAAACATGTGAAAGTGAGTTAAACATCAAGTCACAAATCTAGAGAAATTTGAGATATCTACAACAGAAGGATGTTTCTTTAATGCGGAAAGAAATAAAAGAAAGTTAACCCATATCCATTTACTGCAATCATTCTCTATCAATGTACGTTATATTGAAACCTTGTGCTTTCATCTATCTGTCCCTGAAAGTCTGTGAGAAATTTGAGAGTAAGGACCCTGCTTATTAAATTATTTTTAGTTCTGAACCCCCGGCCCAAAGCAGGTTTTCATTTCATGTTTGTTACAGTACATCTCTTTTGGTCCTTAAGACGCAATAAGTTGTCTGACGTACCATGAGACTTAAAAATAGATTTCCATGGGGAGGGCACTATATTTGTACACTACATTGTAAACAGCTATTATAAAACACATCCTGACTTCAGAAAGGTTAAAATTTTTAAAGTTTGCCTGAGAATGGAGGAAATCCTGTAATTGTCCTGTACTAGATTTATCTCCAAAGCAGAGTAGACTCTTGCTTCCATTATCTAAGCAAACAAACAAACACTCTTTCTTGCTGGTGGTATTGACTCAAATCATCTAACTCTTTTAAACCATTTTTTTTTCTGAGGCCACTGAAGACCTCCACATTTTTCTCTATTATTGTTTTCCTTGATTTCTCTGGTTCCTATATTAAACTCTCCTCCTTGAAATTCTTCACTGGCTTGGGTAGCCTTATGTTGTCTTGAGGGGTCTGCTGCTAACGCTCCTTTCTTCCTTCAGTGGCCCCCATTCATCTCGCCCTCCATGTGGGCACGCACAGGCTCAGTCTCCTCCTTTTCTCCACTGAAAAGGAGAAAAGTGGATCTCAACCCTGGCTGCACATCAGAACCACTCGGAGACCTCTTTCAAAATGTCCAAGCCCAGGTCCCAACTTAAACCAGTGGACGCTGAATCCCTTGAGTTAGCCAGCTTGGACTGAAATGTTAGCTCTATGACCCCTGATTGTGTAACTTAACCTAGGAAAATTCAATTTGTTTGCCTGTAAACCTGTAAAATTCAAATAATGTCAATATCTGCTTCATCAGCTTGTTGTGTACATGCTATCTCCCCATCATCACAGCAATAGCATCTCACCGCTTCTCCATTTATTTAAAGCCTACCTTTCTTTAAAAGCTCAGCTCAAATCTCACATCGCCATGAACATTTTTCCCTGACCCAGCCCTCCAAAAGCATAATTTATTCAACCTTTTTTGCAAAGTACATTGGCAATTCAGTGTTGGACCTGCAAAACTGAAGGACTCTCCTAACTGATCTTTCTTCTACTGCTGTTGCGTCACCTTTTAATCCATTCTCTACATAAAGCTCCAACATTCCAGAGAGATCTTTTAAAACAACTGCTGATCACATTGTTTCCTATTTTAAACCTTCAAATGAATTCTCTTGGTTTGTAGATTAAAACCCAAATTCTCTAACCTGGCTCACAAGATTCTACATAATCTCACTAAAATCCCCGTTGCTTTTGTAGTCTGGCTACAGCTAATTTGATATACTACTTCCCACCTCAGGGCCTTTGCTCATGTTGTCTTCTCTTCTAGGAATTATCTTGCACTCACTTTTTAAATGTTTATTTAATAATCACTTCCCCAAACTTATCCCCCCAAAGGATAGGCTAAGCCTACTAAAATTTAGGCCTAAGAGTCACCCCCAGCGAACCTCTTTTGCTGCTCAGATGTGCCTTTCTCTCTCTAAGCCAACACGACAAGGAAACTCACTGCCCTCCCCCTCTCTATGTGGGACATGACTCCCAAGAGTGTGAACCTTCCTGGCAACATGGGACAGAAATCCTAAAATGAGCTGGGACTCAGCATCAAGGGATTGAGAAAACCTTTGGCAAAAGGGGGAAGAGAGAAATGAGACAAAATAAAGTATCAGTGGTTGAGAGATTTCAAATTAAGTCGAAAGGTCATCCTGGAGGTTATTTTTACACATTATATAGATACCCCCTTTTTAGTTTAACGTGTATTAAGGAGGCTAGAGGGAAATGCCTGAAACTGTAGAGCTGTGTTCCAATAGCCGTGATTCTTGAAGCTAATTGTATAATGATATAGCTTTCGTAATATGACTGTGTGATTGTGAAAACTTTGTGTCTAATGCTCCTTTTATCTACGGTGTGGTCAGATGAATAAAAAGTATGGATTAAAAATAAACAAATAATGGGGGAACAAATGTTAAAACAAATTGAGTAGATCGAAATACTAGTGATGGATGAAAGGGAGGGGGAAGGGGGATAGAAAAAAAATTGGGGGAACAAAGGTTAAAATATATTGGGTAGATGGAAACACTAGTGGTCAATGAGAGGGAGAGATAAGTATGAGTTTTTTCTTTTTTCTTTTAATTTCTTTTTCGGGAGTGATGCAAATGTTCTAAAAAATGATCATGGTGATGAATATACTATTATGTGATGATGTTGTGAGCCATTGATTGTAGACCATGTATGGACCGTTTGTATGTTAAGAATGTTAATGTTTTTTATTTGTCAATTAAAGAAAAATAAATAATCATTTCCTCAGTGGACACTACTCTCATCCTTATTCCAGTTTAAAGCCCCTAGCTAAACTAAACCCTCTCTTATCTCCTATAAATACTCTCTGTAATTAAATATTTTATTATGAAATGGATGGAATAGGACAAGATACGTAACTTTTTCTTAATATACTTCTATATTGCTTGATTTGTCATCACATGCATGAATTGCACTTGCAATTTAAAAAAATTATTTTGAAAGCATAAAAAACATTATCATACTTTTAAAAAGTCATACATCAGTTGTTTAATGTCTGTCTCCTCCCTTAGACTACAGGTTCTCAAAGGGCAGATGCTCAGCCTTTCTTGTTTACCAATGTGTACACAGAATCTAGCAGGCCCTTGAACATATGAAATGATGAATAAATACTTGCTGAGTGAATGCTGTTGATGAGAAGGACAGAATGTGAAAACTGGTTGAAAGGCTAAGCACTAAACATAGTCTTGCACAGGGAAAAGATGTCATCAGTCCAAATCAGAGAATGCAAGGGGAGCGGACTCACCTGGGGCAGTCCAAGGGGTCCTATCCAAGAGTACCTTGACAGCCCAGGAGTGGAGCAGGAAGACCTTCCTTTTAATATAAAGTTTTTTATTAAGGAAGTTGCAGGTTTACAGAAAAATCATGCCCAAAATACAAAGTTCCCATATTACACCCACCCAACACCTTGGATGAGTGTGGCACCTTCACTACATCTGATGAAAGGTTATTATTATAATGGTGCTATTAACTCTAGTCCTTACTTTACATGAGAGTGCACTGTTCTGTGTTATACATTCCTGTTTTTGTTTTTGTTTTTTTTTGTCATGGGCAGGCTGTGGACATCGAACCCGGGTCTCCGGCATAGCAGGCAAGAACTCTGCCAATGAGCCACAGTTGCCAGCCCCCTATGGTTTTTTTCATTCTAGTAACATATATAAAACCTAAAATTTCTCCTTTTAACTATAGTCAAATATATAATTCAGTGGCGTTAATTACATTCGCAGCATTGTGCTACCATCACCATCATCCGTTACTAAAAGTTTTCCATCACTTCAAATAGAAATTCTGTACCAATTTGCAGTGGAAGGGCTTAGAGTCTTAAGAGGGAGGCAGAATTCAGGTTATTGCTATCTGGTACTTAGAAATAGGACCTAAGGCAGATGCCACAGGTCTTGGGGGTCATCAATATATTTTAAAAAATTCTTTTAACTTTTCCATTTGTCATTTTCTAGGTATAATTATCTTCACCAATCCTTTGACATTCAACACTTGCAATTTGACTTTATTGTTTTCTTTATATATATAATTTATAAATAAACTATACAAAAATTATATATATAATTTATCAATTGAATTCACAGTCCCTTAAGTGCAAGGTCTTTTTCATAAGTTTTCTGCATTTTCATGACCTGTCATAAAACATACAGCATTCCCTAGAAATGAATGTAGCCAATTTTCTCTCATCAGTAAAAATATTGAAAGCTTTGATATTTCTCAGCTACCTTCTAATAGTTTTTATTTTTATTATTTTTTATTTTTTTAACTACCAAAAAACACCAAACAAACGCAAACATTCTTAACTTTTGATCATTCCATTCTACATATATAATCAGTAATTCACAATATCATCACATAGTTGCATATGCATCATCATGATCATTTCTTGGAACATTTGCATCTATTCAGAAAAAGAAATAAAAAGAAAACAGAAAAAAATTCATACATACCATACCCCGTACCCCTCCCTTTCATTGATCACTAGCATTTCAATCTAACTTTATTTTAACATTTGTTTCCTTATTATTTATTTTTATTCCATATGTTTTACTCATCTGTTGATAAGGTAGATAAAAGGAGCATCAGACACAAGGTTTTACAATCACACAGTCACATTGTGAAAGCTCTAATAGTTTTTAATGTTTTAAATAGATACAACACATTTTCATACTTATACCACCAATGCTCGGTAAAGTTTCATTGATTTTCAGAGAACTTTAGTATTTTTCTTTGCTGGGGAACATTTGGCAGAGCATTGTAGATAGAAACCTTTGGAAGAAGAGATCAAGTTCTGCACCTAAGCAAGACTATCTGAACAAATGAAGTGGAATATTTTAATGAGGACATGTACTTCTCATACAATAAAGTACAACTATTTCTCCATGACTTTAAAAATGGAATATGCTAAGTTATAGGACATTGTCCAATAAGATCTACCATTGTCCTGAACTTGTATTGCAGTGACTTTTTAAAAGGCCTTCGACATGGAATTTGAGGTATTGTCTCTATTTGATGTGGTTTATGTTGTGAAATGGAAGAAAGAGAATAAAATCCAATAATTTTGCACATGTGCATAGCTGTATCCTTCGACAATCAAAATGAGGTGAAACAGGCTTTAAGAAACCCTTACCTCCAAAAATCTAAGGATAACTAAGACCGCCTGGAATCTGCAGTCTTGTGAGAGCAGAGCTGACTGATCCTTCCCTTCTTAAGAATCTGAATTCTATGTTACATCTAGATGACAAGCCTAGTTTTTGCTCCTTTCCCAGTAATTTAACATTCATTGAGCAAACCATGTTTAATTTAGGTTAGAGGATGCCTTAAGACAGCATGAATTCAAGCTATTATGTGACTTCAGCAGAATTACGTTTATTAACCAAGATTACCCATTATGATGGTTTCTAGGCCAACAGCATGAAATAAGCATTTTTTAACCAAAAAAGAGTTAATATTGTTGTTTTCTCCACAGAGAGAATTATTTATATTTTTAAAGCTAATCTCATCCTATTGCTATTCTTAATGGCTGTAGGCTTAGTTCTTCTTCTTTCCACTATACTTAAGTTTCTTACTGTAACTATGTTTGCTTTATCTACTTTCCCCCTTAATTAAAATCCAGTAGACAGTGAAGATTTGTTGAGTATTAGGAATAAATGCACACACTTTTACAAAAAAAAAAAGCCTCATGAAGTAGAAAGAAATAAAAGGGGTAATATACTTCAAAGTTAAGAAATAATTAACTGTTACTAATTTAGGAAAAACTCATAATAATCAATTAACTAAAAATATGTTAGTATGTACTTACCATGGGCTTTGATATCTGTGGGTTATTTGATCAATAGCAGCATGACTTATTTCTCCATACTGTAAAAAGAAGAACATTAATATACCATACTCCCTTGATAAATAGGCACCAACGTTTCAAAAGTTCCACCTTCCTCAACAAAAAGAAAGTCGGGTTGGAAATTAGATAGGAAATGCTGAATTCAGTTTAAAGATCAGAGAAGAAGGTGTCTTTTAAATCATGAACTGAGAGAAAAAGGTATAAGAAGTACAATTTATATGACCCTGTATGCTTTTTCCTCCCTCTTTGTAAAAGGAGGGATACCAACCAGCAGTGAAAATGATCCCGAAACTTCTTTCTGTCTTTATGATTCTATATTTATATGAGAAGGCATCCTAAACTAGTAGTTATCATTTTGGCTAAACATTTGAGCTCTTTCTGCTTTATCTTATCCTCAGAATTAGAACATGTGATGGCAACGAGTCAGGAAAGGGGCTGCATTATAGGCAGCCTGTGGTAAAATGTAGATCTGAGAATTCCTTTCAAAAAGCATAATTTAGAGTATTGATAAAGTATTTGAGAGCTGAGAACCAGTTCCCACATTAAAAAATAATTCACACATGAGCTGAGACTCAGCATCAAGGGATTAAGAAAACCCCTAGAATGAGCTGAGAGGGGATTAAGAAAACCTTCTCTACCAAAAGGGGGAAGAGTGAAATGAGACAAAATAAAGTGTCAATGGCTGAGAGACTTCAAACAGAGTCGAGAGGTTATCCTGGAGGTTATTCTTACGCATTAAATAGATACCACCTTGTGAGTCAAGATGTAATGGAGAGGCTGGAGGGAACTGCCTGAAAATGTAGAGCTGTGTTCCAGTAGCCATGTCTCTTGAAGATGATTGTATAATGATACAGCTTTCACAGTGTGACTGTGTGAGTGTGAAAACCTTGTGTCTGATGCTCCTTTTATCTACCTTATCAACAGACGAGGAAAACATGTGGAATTAAGATGAATAATAGGGGAAACAATTGTTAAAATAAATTTAGAGTGAAATGCTGGTGATCGGTGAGGGGTAGGGGTGGGTGGTATGATATGTATGAATTTTTTTCTGTTTTCTTTTTATTTCTTTTTCTGAATAGATGCAAATGTTCCAAGAAAGGATCATGATGATGAATATGCAACTCTGTGAAGATATTGTGAATTACTGATTATACATGTAGAACGGAATGATCAAAAATTTAAAAAATAATAATAATTCACACAGCCTCCCACATGAATGGAAATGATCTCTATATCCCAACAACTTCTCCCCAGGAACTGTCCAAAGGATGACACATCTTATGAGTAAGCATGGGGAGAGAGGTGTCAAATTTATATTGAAAAGGGTTTTTGTTACAATCAGTTGTCCATTTTCATTCGTAAGGTTGGGTGTGAAATGGATTATCAAAAAAGTATTTCACTTCAGTTTTGGAATGCATTCTTTGCTTATATTGATATGGGATGCTGTATTCGTAACATCTCAAAAATGTAGCAAAATCATATGATGATATTTCAGCATCAGACAATTAGTACACTTTCATTATCTTCCTTATCTTCTCTCTCGTTTCCCTCAAACTTTGGTTTAGAATGACTTTCCTGGTTAACTGCTTCCGAATTATTTGTGTTGGAACAGCGGATCCACTTATGTCATCCTTCACCGCTTCTATCTCTTTAATGTCCACATATAAATTAAATAAAGGAATGAAGAGACAAGGTAAACTACATTTTAAAGCATGGTTGCCCCATTATTCCATAGAAAATCTGAAATGTAATAATCTGTGTACAATGAAATGATGATGGCATAGCTTTGTTTCTCAGTTGATTTTTGACCCCATATGTCCCTAGAAATTGATTTATAAATAATTTCATTATCAGCTTCTAGACAAATTTTCCAGGACTGGGACAATCATTGATTTTATGCCATTCAAATTTTTAATAATAAAAAATTTCATCCTCTTAACCTGGAAAGACTTTTTTTCGAAACAAAGTAGATTCTTTTAAAACAATTTTTGCATTTCTCCTACAGATATCAGTGTAAAATGGCAAATTTGTTATCTAAAATAAGCAGGCCCTTGTCAATTTAT
>PVIY010046674.1:0-18338 GCA_004026745.1 Myrmecophaga tridactyla
TTGAGTGGAAAGAATGAGGTCTGAAAATTGAGATGAGGACATATGGGTTGATAATGATGGTGATGAGGACATTGGAATGCTGAGTTCTTCTGAGCCTTTGCTAGATAAGCCTCTAATGCTGTGCCTGGAAGAACTGAAACCCCTACCTCCAGCCTTCCCTGAGGAAAGAACCACCCCATCTCCAGCTTGGAGATGGGGAATCAACAACCTGATTCATGCAGGACTACCTGAATTCTAGGAACTTCAGGAATGAAGACTTGGATCACCTCCCCAGGCAAAGAAACAAGTAAGCTGAAGTGCTTGCTGAAATTAAAGGAAACATGGAATGGGTAGTGGAAGAATGTAGCAATAAATATGAGCTATGGCCACATGACCAGTTACAGAAATGTGGACTCTAATAGTATAAATATTTCTTCCTGGGCGGCTGCCGTGGCTCAGCAGGCAGAGCTCCGACCTGCCGTGCTGGAGGTCTGGAGTTCGATCCCTGGTGCCTCTTGCCCATATGCAAATTAAAAAAAAATATTTAAAATAAAAAAATATATATATTTCTTCCTTTCTTTGTTATGAGTATGTTTGCATTTGTACATAAAGCAAATATCTTTGTTTTCTTCTCTTTCTTATCACCTTATCATATGACATAAGTTGTATGTTCATGTCAGAGTATTTAAGTTGTAGGATATCAAGTTTAGGAGTGAATGTTATGCAAGTACATGCACCCTATTCTGGAGATATTTAGTGCATTTCTTGTTATATGCAGGACAGATAAGTATTGTTAGGTCAAAAATATATGTTATTATGTTCTACTTAGAGTTAGATTATGGTTTATATGTGCTAAATTGATGAAGGGTGGACTGTTATGGTTAGACTCATGTGTCAACTTGGCCAGGTGGTAGTGCCCAGTTGTCTGGTCAAACAAGCACTGGACTAACCTTTACTGGAAGGACACTTTGTTGCTGATTGTTAAACCAGAAGTCTGTTTATTAAATCATCAGCATCTTAACTGCATCTATAACTGATTATATCTGCTGTCAGCCAAGGGGAATGTCTTCCACATTAGTGACATTTAATCTGATCAGGCAAAGATTTTAAAGGGGAAATCAGAAGAGAGAATCTCTCTCTGCTTCAGCTGGTCAACTTCTCCAGGGGAATTCATTGAAGACCTTCATTGGATCTGTGAGCTTGCAGCCTGGCCTACAGAATTTGGACTTGCACTTCTCCGCAGTTGCATGAGACACTTCTATACAACCTCATATTGACAGTTATCTCCTGTTGGTTCCATTTCTTTAGAGAACCCTGACTAATACAGTGGTACAGAAGAAAATACAACTACTCCATCGTCCTAGAAACAAAAGTTCTTGTCCCAATTTTAGTATATCTAGATTTATTTCTCCCAGCTTATTTGATGATTTCTATCTGACCTGCTTTGTGGATGTTTTTTCTTAATTTATGTCCTCTAGAATTTTTTTTTCTTTTCCCACTTACCACCACGGATTCAGTATTATATATTCCCTTTCTATTATTTTAGTAATTTCATTTACATTTTAAAATGCATACCTGACTCACATGATTCAATAATTAATGTATACTTCTTTCTTTTTCAGAGAAATGCTGCGATCTTAGAGTAATTTAATACCAATAGTTCCTCCTCTCAGTTACTGTAAATTATGTCTGTATGTTTTATACTTTTGATTCCAGAACTAATATATTGTTGGGATGTTTAGGGGGATTTCTATGTGGATTCATCCTCAGTGAGTGTTACTCTGGAGAGAGTTCAGGTTTTATACTAAGCTCCCCAGAGGTTCAATGGTCAATGACTATTTTTAAAATTAGTTTGTGAGTGGATGTTCTTGAACCATTCAGGCATAATAAATTTGAGTCTTCATTGCATATGTTACCAATTCTTAGCGGAGATATTTTCCCAACATAGAAGCCAAGTCAAAGGAAGATAAACAGACAATAAAGAAAATCAACTAAACAAAAAGCTTCTTTGACTTTTTCTGTTCTGATATATAGACTTTTTTATAATCTATCCAGTCATTGAATACATAGCTCTATAGTAGCCCTAACTTACTATGGCAATCTCAGTTTCACCTCTCTTCCTCGAAAAGGGAAAGTCTTGATTCTTGCCTTTTAATACATACTGATATCCTATCACTTGGCTAGCTTTAGAAACTGAAACCTAAAGTTGCTTATGGTAGTGAATTAAGTACTGATGGAGATAGTCAAGCATCTGTAAAGTGTGTATGTAGTTAGAATATGTGGATCTTCAGGAAATCCATGACTTTACATTTATCTGACCCTACTTAAATATTATGTAACATTTCATTTTAGTTATGTATTTTATATGAGCCCATCATCTTATGAATATTGAGTACAAAATGTTCAGAGACCATATGAGGTGTCTTATCACATAGAAAAAGCACAATGTAAATATGTGGTAAACATATAAAAATGCAGTCAGAAAACACTACATGTCAAAGAAGAAGTGGAATGTGGGGAAAATTACATTTCTTCCTTGGATTACTATAAGAAAAGGCTTTTGAATCTTGACCCAAATGATTGACCCTGTTATTTTAGAGATGATGATAAAAATAGATATTCTGTTCCTATCATTGATGACTCAATAAATAAAGTCTTAAGACAGTTTTCAAAACTACCATGTGGTATCCAGGATGTTATAAGCCACTGTGCCTCCTAGTGATGTGTGGAAAATTTGATAAAATGCATCAAATGCTCTGTAGATAAAAGGTGCCATGTCTCATAAATGATGAGTGATGATCATAATCTTTCAGAATAGCCAGAGGAACAAAGACACTATTGTTACCTGGGAAAAAGCTGCCTCCTCCTTCCATTCACAATAACATTGCTGTTTCTTTATAGAGCATGTTGAGTTGTCTCATAATAAAATCTGGATCTCATGAATTTAGGAATTCTCTAAACTCAATGGACTCTCCAGAGAGTCTTCTCCAAAATTAATGGAAGCACCCCTCCATTGCCAAGCCATACCAGGAAAATGTCCCATAACTTCATATGGGGACCATTTGCAAATATTAGACAACATAATACTTTGTTCACTTTCATATTAACACGTAATGCAGACTGCTTTCACTGGAGGAACAACATAGACAAAAAATATGATATGGAATAGAACAATCAACATTTCTTATTTTATATTTGCCAGCACATTTCATTTCTTAAAGGACCATTAATTTTGCCCATATGAAGTAAGAAGGATTATAAAAGTAGGAGATAATTTGATTTATCCAGCAATGGATTACACAAATGCATGTAAATGCTTTTCTGTTCTGCTTAATAATGCAAGCAATTGGCCATACTAGGTGACTCATCAGGCTTTTTTTCATCCAAAAAAAAAAAAAGAAAGCATTAGTAAAATTGCTGTGAGTAATGATTCAGCTGGCACAGCTGGATCACCTTCAAAAATACTACTCTTGGGTGGTTGCCGTGGCTCAGCAGGCAGAGCTCCGACCTGCCGTTCTGGAGGTCTGGAGTTCGATCCCTGGTGCCTCCTGCCCATATGCAAATTAAAAATTAAAAATTTTTGGCCATATTTCTTTAGTAGGAGGGTGTTGTGATCTGTTAGCTAATCTACCTTCTTCCTCCTTGACTACAGAGATGCACAGAAACCTAATTTCCTTTAGAAAGACGCTGTGCTTTTCTGGGTGAAGAGTGGATCAGAGAAAATGCCTCAGGTGTTTGCTACTGAGGGTAGCAATGCCTAATTGGCTTTAAAAAATCTGGAAGAGAAGAAGAATCCCATTAAAAATAAACTTTATGTAATAAAGTGCGATCCACAAGCCTAGCAAACCTGCAACAACTATAAAATATTTCCATATTCATATCACTTTGATAATATATCTTCAGCACACAGGAGCAGGTATCCTATAAAAATATCAGTTCTGGCTCTTAATTTAAATGCATTCCCCTCTCTTGATGCTCACTGACTCACTTAAGTTTATTGCTCCAGTTGGAGACATTCCAAGAAGACAGCAAACATCCACTTTCTTTAAAGTCTAATCTTTTGGATTTGAATACATCTCTAAACAGAGAGCATTGTTAGGCCAAATGGCACATGTTTTTACTCCATTCATAGTCTCTAAAATGAGGAGCATTAAATATTTTGGAGGAATACATTGGAGGCTATGTTAATTTTTTCGGCTGCTTCATCTCAAAATAGTTCCAAGTGTTGGGAAATCCAAAGTAGAGAAGCTAAGTGTGTTCAGTTCAATCTCACCTCCAGAAAATACTGAATCACATTTGCAGATTTTACATTTCTGTTTTTGGGAAAACTTATATAGAACAGCATTTTAATTTTATGTTTGATCATAAGCAAATAGCAACCTGTCATTTAACATTTGTTCATAAAAACAATATTTATTACATGCTTTGGATTGAAAAATTGTGCAAGTTCTCCATTTTTTACTTAGTACAAGAGCTTTTCAGAGCTTGGAGTGAATGAACAAAATCAGTTTCCTCACCTATTGAACTTTGCCCTTTCCTAATTTTCTTGAGCTCTGAGAAAAGACAAAATAAAAATGAGAAAAAATGTTTGAAAGATAAGAAAACGGTGAAGAGGAGAAACAAAGTAAACAAACAAGGATGAAGAGAAAAAAGAGACAAAGAATAATGAGGAAATTTTGAAAAAATCAAAAAAAGGAAAAAAAAAAGCCATAGCATCCTCTATTCCACAATCCCCACACAGGCTCAAACTCTCAGAAATAAGGAAGCCAAGGATGTGAAGTTACCAAATTCAGTTTCCTTTTGCTATATCTCTTATTAGTCTTCTTAATTTTTATAACTAAATTTTAATAGATGACAAAGCCCATGAAGTTCTGAAGAGAATAATTTCTTTAGACATTCATGATAATGGTACGTAAATATTGAAGGAAGATTCATAGCAACAAAAACCTGAATAGTTTTTTAGCATTTTAGGTAATTCTTTTTTTGTTTTCCTGGTGAAAATATCTTCTAACAGAATGCCACAGCTATTTATTGCTACTTTAATTATCTATTAAGTTTTAAGTTACTTCAGTTGAAACAGTAACTCTATTGAAAGAATGGAAGTTTTGGAATGAAGACTCTCACTTTCTGGTGGATACAAAAAACTTGTATTTCAAGTTTGCAATAGAATACAAATTATATGTGAATAGAAAAAAAAAAAAAGAAAAGCAATACTTTTTCAGTGGAAAGATAAGGAAAAGATTACTTTTAAACAGAGACAATAATTAAAAGAGCCTGTTTAGCAGTCAAATACTTATTTTCAGAGGATAATTCTTCTATTCAGTTTCAGGATACACAGTAAACCACTGATATTTTAGTCCCCACACCCCAATGATGTTTTGATATGAGGAAACTATTTCCATTCTGACTAATCAGGATCTTGGTGGAACTTCTGATAAGCACAGAAAGTAGGTGCAGGACAAAGAAAGATAAGATGGAGATAATTATGATTTATTTGCATTCATAATATATCAGTGTTCCAGGATAAACATATCTGAGAATATTAATACCTGATAACTCAGTATTAACCAGCCCACCTGCTTCATTTTAGAAAAAGGAGAAAAACAGGCCCAGAAAAGTATGAGAGGGGATGTGTCCAAAGTCACAAAATTAGCCAGTGTCAGGACTGGAATCTTAAATTTCTGGGGTTTCACTACAATTCAATATTGAGGAGGTGAGTATAGCAACTACAGAGGGCCTACAAGAGAAGGGACCAAGAAGTAGTTACTCTCAGAACATTACATTGCCCTGAATGCAGCCCAGTAGGTGCCCACCCATGAGGGATATTGTAATCAGAAAAAAAGGGCAGAGAAAACCTGTGGACTGAGATCAAATATTGGTGCCTAAGAATTGCTGACCAGTCTTGATGTCTGGATATATGTGAGAGACCATTGTTCACTATCAACGAGGTGTGAAAAACAGGTCTCAGACTCAGGTCTACTTTTCAAGGTGATGTTCCAGTGGACAAAGCAAGGACAAAAGCAAGCAGCCCTGGTTCTAATATAACTATGCTACTGGAGAGAAACAATCATCCTAGGAGATAGTTAAAAAAAAAAATAGCCCCAGCTTCCAAAACCGGAAAAGATTTGTTTCTGGCTTCAAAAATTGTGCAGAAGCCTCATTATTAAAGTTAGTCCTTAAGGTCAGACTAGTTTAGTAGTCAGGTTGATGAGTAACTTAACTGAGTTACTTAAATCCTGAATCCCTAAATATCCTTCACCAAGGACTCTGTTACTTTTATCCAGTACCTCACATAGAGCTGCCCTTGAGTGAGGATAAAATGGTTCTAACTATTACAGACAAGACATGATGGGACTGGGATCCAGAGAAGCAGGCACAATAGCCCTTTTCTAGAAAAATTTGCTTTTTACCTAGCTCAAATTGCCCCTCTGACTCTTCAAAAGGGTGAAAGCCATTGGATATCAGCATTGGTTGTTTCATTGTTAGGAACTTTATGTGATGGACGTTACATTCCAGCAAACATTAAGAACTCAGTAAGTATCTTTTGTTCTTTAACAAACATTTATCCAGTGTTTTTT
Source organism: Myrmecophaga tridactyla (assembly GCA_004026745.1). Taxonomy (NCBI): domain Eukaryota; kingdom Metazoa; phylum Chordata; class Mammalia; order Pilosa; family Myrmecophagidae; genus Myrmecophaga; species Myrmecophaga tridactyla. The sequence continues at coordinate 6,558 of PVIY010046674.1, forward strand.
TTCTGATAGAAACTAGGAATTGAAGCTATGATGATACAAACCCTGCCTGAAGGAATTATCACCATGGGCCTGTTACACTTACATCTTTATTTCCAGCCTTTAATATCTTTGGCTTGGCCCCATTGCATCTTAAAGGTAATAACAAATATCATATAAATAAGTCAGAACTCCCCAAAACCCACCAATTCTTTTGTCTTCTCATTGTCTTACTTCATACATGATGAATACTAAGGACTGAGAGGGTGAGTAACTTGTTCGGTACCACAGGGACGTCATCACTACTAGACCTTCCCTGCAAGCAATGCTAAAGGAGGGTCTTCACTGAAAGGGAAGGGCACTAGACAGTGGATTGAAGGGCTTTAAAAGCTAAAGACTTCCGGCAAAGGTAACAAAATGGGTAATTATAAATGTCACTGTTGTATTTTGGTATGTCACTCCACTCTTTACTTTGTACAGGTTCTAAGATGCAAATGCATGAAAAGTAATGATAAATGTATGGTTTGTGCACACAATATATAAATGATGATATATGTAACTAGTACAACAAAAACATGGGAGGACAGAGGGGTATAGGAATGGTGTTTGTGTAGACTATTGAAGTTAATCTAGCATCAAACAAATGTGACTGTTATGGACTTAAAGTCATTAAATAGAAGCCCCATGGTAGCCACAAAGAACATATCTGAAAAACATATACAAAAAGAAAGAAGGGGATCAACATACAAAACTAAAAAAAATCAAATAAATATGAAAGTAGGCATTAATGGAAGACTCAACTAAAAGGCAAGATGTTTACAAATAATGAATCGAGAACTGATGGAAGTATGTCCTTCATTATAAATAGGTACTTTAATTGTAAATGGATTGAATTCTCCAGTCAAAAGGCAGAGATTGGCAGAAAGTATATAAAAGTATGAACAACTATATGCCTTAAAAAGAGTATTATTTTAAATTAAAAGGTACAAGTAGGTTGAGAGTGAAAGGATGGAAAAGATATATACTACTTGAATAGTAACAGAACAAACTAGAACAAACACTGTTCTAGTTTGCTAGTTGCCAGAATGCAATGTACCGGAAACTGAATGGCTTTAAAAAAGGGGACTAGTTTACAGTTTTAAGGCTGAGAAAATGTCCCAATTAAAACAAGTCTATAGAAATGTCCAATCAAATGCATCCAGGGAGAGATACTCTAGTTCAAGAAGGCCAATGAGGTTCAGGGTTTCTCTCTCAAGTGGAAGGGCACATAGTGAACACAGTCAGTTTTTCTCTCATCTGGAAAGGTCCATAGTGAACGCAGTCAGCGTTCCTCTCTCAGCTGGAAGGGCACATGGTGAACATGGTGTCATCTGCTAGCTTCTTCTCCTGGCTTCCTGTTTCATGAAGCTCCCCGGGAGGCATTTTCCTTCTTCATCTCCAAAGGTCGCTGGCTCGTGAACTCTCTGCTTCGTGCTGCTGCAGCATTCTCTGCTTGCTCTGAATCTCCAATCTCCAAAATGTTTCCTCTTTTAGAGGAGTTCAGAAACTAATCAAGACCCACCCAAATGGGTGGAGACACATCGTCACCTAATTCAGCTTAACAACCACTCCTGATTACATCACAGCTCCAGGGAGATGATCTAATTATAATTTCAATCATACAATGCTGAATAGGGATTAGAAGAAATGGCTGCCTTTACAAAATGGGATTAGGATTAAAACATGGCTTTTCTAGGGTACATACATCCTTTCAAACCAGCACATGCACCTAATGGCAAATCCCCATAATATATTTAGCAAATATCGATAGATTTGAAGGGAGAAATAAATGATTGCTTGTTAATAGTAGGAAAAAACAATACACCATTTTCAATTATGGATAGGAACATCTAGATGTAAGATCAATAAGGAATAGATGACTTGAATGATACTATAAACCAGCTATACTTACAGACATAAAGAGGATTTCACCCAACAGGAACAAAATACAAATTCTTCTCTAAGGTACATGGGTCATTTTCCAGGATACGCCATATATTAAGTCATAAAACAAAGGTCAGTAAATATAAAAAATTGAATTTATACAATATATCTTCTACTACAATAGAATAAAACTAGAAATCAGTAACAGAAGGAAAATTGGAAAATTCAGAAATACGTGAAAATTTAAAAATACACTCTTCAGTAACCAGTGGGTCAAAGAAAAGTTCACATGGGAAATTTGAAAATATCTTGAAGTGAATGAAAATGAAACACAGCATAAAGACACAATTAATCATATTGTAGATAATGGACTATAGTTAATAATATAATTATAAAAATGGTCCTTCATGAATTGTAACAAATGTACCACACTAATGCAAGGTGTCAATAGTAGGGTGGCTATGGGAACTTTATATTTTAACATGATTTTTCTGTAAACCTACAACTCTAACAAAAACAAATAAACAATTAGAAACTACATAGGTCTGTACTGCACTGTGAACCCCGATGTAAATTATGGATTTCAGTTTATAGCATAATTATAATAATATTGTTTCATTAATTGTAACGAAAATAATGCACTAATGGAAATTTGTAGTAATAGGTAAAACTGCTTGTGTGAGGATTGGGATATGGGAACTCTGTATTTTCTGCACAATTTTTCTTTAACCTATAACTTCTCTAATAACAAAAAAGTATGGACTTTAATGATAATGTATCAATATTGATTTATTAATTGTGACAAATGTACCATACTAAGGTAAGGCATTAATAATATGAGAAACTGAGTACAGGGTATATGGAAACTCTCTGTACTATTTTCAATTTTCTTCTGTAACATTATCACAAACAATTTTTTTTTTCCAAAAATGACATGACGATTTCATGGCTCTAAATTGACTTATTTTCATGACCAATTCCCAAGTATCAGGTGTCTTTTCCCCCAAATCAGAAGCTCCTCATAACCCCCTTCTCTCATTCTCACTATTCTCTTTTCACTCCAGATGTCCAAAAGTGTCTGCATGCAGGAGATAAAGCATTAGTGATAATGAAAGAAATTGGTAGCATTGGCTCCTATGAAAGTTTGCACACTGAAAAGATTTTATGATTTCCAGGATCGTCAAAATGTTATCACATTTTCCAGTTCTACTTTTACATATATCCTTCAACATCAATTATATTTTGTTTCTGGATTTAGAAGGGAGAAATGTACAATATTATTTAAAGAATGGTGGAATTAAAGAAGATAAGGATTAACCAAGGGGTAAGAGAAATGCTATATTGCTCCTTAAGAGGGCAAAGAACCCCACCCCAAAAGATGGTGGTTGCTCAAGGGCTCTGTCTCCACCCAGAAGAACCAGCAAGAACAGCCAGTAACATCTTTCTCAAAGCACCAGAAAACAAACAATAGAACTATCAGGGCAAGCAGTGAATCAAGAAAAAGGCTACTTAAAAGTGGTAGGATCTTCTGGCATACTTTCTGGCCCCTTCCCCATCTTTCACTGGTTTGGTGCAGACTGCCACTTGACCCCGGTATGGGTCCCTGGTACCAGTTTAAGAGGGAACAAAGTAAATCTTGTACACATACCAGGAATTGTTTGTCTCTGCCATTCTATCTTGTGAGAACATGTAGGATTGAGGCAGAACATTAGTCACAGACTCACCATCTCAGAACTTGCCCTGCATATAAAGGTAGCTCACAGAATTCTACAGACTATTGTAGAACAGTCAAATTGCACCTGCCTGGAGCAAAGTTTTCTGGCTGTGAGACATAAAATATATTGCCTGGGACTGTGACAAAACATTGTTTCCTAGTGAAGAGGGGACATTTGGATCTGTGTAAAAGAGGGGATTCCTGCATCCACGTTTGCATGCTCAGCACAAAATGCATGTGCAGAAAAGACTGGGGAAGATGTCATTTGTCCTCAAAGTATTTTCTAAACACGTGACATGGCTAAGTTGTCAAAGAGACACTTGTACAGAACAATCTGCAAAAACAGGGAAAGGTGATTTGTTTTTCATCTTCTTTCTCCTCCTCATTTTTCTCCTTGTCTTACAGCTCCTCCTCCTCTTTTCTATTAGCATTCAAAGCAATCTCAGCATAATATGATCTAGATACAAATTTAAGGAAGAGATATTCCAGATTCTAAATTATGGCAATAACATTAAAATTCAAAATGTCCAGATTTCAACTGGAGATTACAAAATGTGCAAAGAAACAGGAAACAGAGTTGCACATGGAAGAGAATGTTAAATTGTTTGGAGTCATAATCAAGCAGGCTCAATGTGGGACATATCAGGAAAAAGGCTTTAAAGGAATTGTCCAAAATATACTTAATGAGTTAAAGGCAAACATGAACAAAGAACTAAACGATATCATGAAAATGATGGAGGAATACAAATAAGACATCAATAATGAGGTAGAAATTATGAAAAGGAACTAAGCAGTACTGTGAAGGCCATAGTAACAGAAAGAAAATTTTCCAAGAGAATTTCAAGAATTAGAGCTGGCAGAAGAATCAGTTAACTTGAAGATAAGGCCACTGAAATCATTCAGTCTGAAGAACAGAAAGAAAAAAAAAGAATAATAGTAAACAGAATCTTAAGAACCTATAGGATACAATCAAGCACATCAATATAAGTATTTTAGGAGTCCCTGAAGGAAATGAAAGAAAGAATGGATCAGAGAGAATATTCAAAGTAATAGTGGCTTAAGGCTTCACAAATTAATGAAAGACATGAATATACACACTTAAGGAGCTCAGTGAACTACAAACAGGATAAACTCAAACAGACTCCTACTGTTGCATGCTATAATCAAACTTTTGAATGCCAAAGAAAGGCAAAACATTATATATAAGGGGGCTTTGATAAGATTAAATGTTGATTTATCATCAAAAACCATGGAGAGACAGCAGTCACATTTAATCTGGAGTGGTAAATATTTCTGGATTTTGAGAGGCTGTTCTACATATATATAATCTGGTATTTAGAGATAAGAACAAAGCTGATCAGATCAGGATTAAGGTAATTCAGAATTACCTTAATTTATAAAGACATTGTCCACATTTTAGAACCTCACCTACTTTTTGAGACCAAAGGAAGAAATGTTTATTTTATCCAGAGACTAAATTTTCTGTAGCACATAATCTAACTCAAACTGTCTGGAGAGATCACTTAAACAATTCAAACCAGAATAAGAATGAGGGCCTTTAATTCTGTATATCTTAATGTAATGGCTGGATACATCCCAGAGCATATTAAACAGATAATCAAAATGTATTGGCAAAGTCTTTGAGAGATGGGATAAAAATATGGAACTATTAAATTTTACCACTGTGGAAACTCTTGATACTGTGTCAAGCATTAGGGACACCTAAATCAATAGGCCAAGCCCTTGATCTTGAGGTTTGCTCTTGTGAATCTTATATATATAGCATAGAAGCTTAACTTACCTACAGATATGCCTAAGAGTTACTTCTAGATGACCTCTTTTGTTGCTTAGACATGGCCTCTCTCTCTGTAAGCCCAACTCTGCAAGTGAAATCATCGCCCTCCCCTGCACTGGAACATGACATCCAGAGGTGAAAGTCTTCCTGGGGGCATGAGAGATAACTCTCAGGGATGAATCTGGCCCTGACACCATGGGATCAACAATGCCATCTGGACCAAAAGTGGGAAAATAGGTGTAACAAATTAAGTATCAGTGGCTGAGAGAGTTCACATGGAGTCAAGAGGCTACTCTGGAGGTCTCTCTTATGCAAGCTTCAGTTAGACATTGCTACCTACCACAACTTGCCAAACCCCAACCAATACCATTTCAGTCCTAAAGAACACCTAGTGCATTATATAAGATTCTACAAAGGTCCCATGCACTAGGGTAACTTTCCAGAAACCGACAACCTCCAATTGGGTCCCTGGACCAGATAAGTCCTGAAATGCAGAGGGGCCAGCCCTTCCAGAACATCAGCTAGTTCCATCCCCCTATCCCATATTATTGACAGCCTCTTCCAACATGAAAAATTTAGAATGGGCATAACCCAAATACCCCTAAAGAGTGGGAGAAAGATCAAAGATGATGGTAGAGTGACACAGAGAAGGTAGGGTTTAACAGATGAGTATGACTGCTGAATCATTATATTAATATTTCTTTTAGTCTCCAGTATCTTAAAGAAGTTAGAAGTAAAAACCTAAAACTGTGGAATTGTAACCCATACCAAACTCTGCAATCTCTTCTACAACTAATTGTTGAGATGTGCTTTGAAATTTATTGCTTTTTTGTATGTATGTTATTTTTTCACAAAAAAGAAAAAGAAGAGTCAATTGTGATGATTAGAATACATACATTGTGTATATATATATATATGTGTATATATATATATATATATATATATATATATATTCCTTTTAGCCTCCAGTGTTCTGGTGCTGCTAGACAGAAACATCTGAGATGATGGAATGGTAGCTAGCCTGTGACACACTCTGGGATCTGTTTTTTACTTGTTGAAGAGTGCTTTGAAATTATCACTTTTTTCTTTCTTCACTTTGTATATATTCTTTTTTTTTTTGGCATGGGCAGGCACCAGGAATCGAACCTGGGTCTCCAGCATGGCAGGCAAGAACTCTGCCTGCTGAGCCACTGTTGTATGCACCTATACATATGTCATATTGCACAATAAAATGTTATAAAAAAGAAGCATATGACATTCACCTGTCTGCTTTTGTTTTAACAAAAAGAAGGCAATAATACACTCAACAAACAATAAAATAAACATGGGGACAAGAAGGCAGTTTAATACCTGTGTAAAATGTTGAAAGGAATAAACTTGCCATGTATGAATTCTATAGCCAGTAAATCAGTCTTTCAAAAGGGATTTTCTCTGATAAACAGAAACTGAGGGTGTTCATCACCAGCCTTACAAGAAATGGTAAAGGGAATTCTGCATGTTGAAATGAAAGGATATAGACAACAGATGAAAGTCCCATGAATAGATAAAGATCTATGGTCAAAGAAACCATTTACATGGGTAAATAGAATTGCCAATTTTTTCCTGTAATTTTGGTTTGTAACACAGCTGTTTAGCTCCTTCCAGGACCCAGAGGCAAATGCATAAAAAGTAATGATAAACCAATGTTTTTGTACTCATAATGTATATTCAATTTGTGGCAGAACTACACGCAGATGGGGGCTCAAGGGCATAGGAACATAGATTATGTGTGCTTTTGAAGTTATGTTGGTATCAAATTAAATTATACTGTTATAGATTAAGGATATAAAATGCAATCCTCATGGTAAGCACAAAGAAAATAGAGAATCTGCAAACTCGTAGAGACCAAAAGTAGTGTGCAGGGGATGATGTCATAAACGTGGCAATGTAAGACATACCCTGAACCTCCCCTCCCCGAGATTGTATGAATGAAAGGACAAACCCTATTTGCTTGGGATTCTAGAAGGTAGTAGGGGCTGGTTAAGGACTCTCCAAATGCTGAATTGAAGAAAAATAAAAATATCAGGTAAGAAACTTCTGTTACAGACCTGCTGGTCCTCTTCACCCCCCATCACTTAGTCCCAAGCAGCTTGGGATTTGTTGAAAGGCAGTGTGTTGGATGCCTCCCATCATTCCCACTGAGGACAGATTCAATAAAGATACTCATATCAGTCAGGTAGAACCCGACACATATCAGGTACAGAATCCACATTCACAGAGACCCAGGATAGAATACAAGCCCCTGAGGAGTGCTGCATACAAAAGGGCACTTGGAGGTGGGGGGAAAACTGTGGTAGAATGGTGGCTGCCTCACTCAATCCAGTTACTGTTCACTGGCCCACATAATTGCTAAAAAAAAAAAACTTTTCTGGAGTGACTCATCTTTCTGAATTGACCCCATCTGATTCATCAAGGTGGGATACCCTAGCAGGGAAGACACTTCTCACAGGGAAAAAAGGGGGTGGGCGGAAGAGGGAGAAATGGACTGCTGTTAGACAGGTGGGTCCCAAACTGAAAAGTGTAAGAAATATAGGTCACTAAGTAAGGTAGAGAATTTAAAGAAATCACAGGAGCTGAAGAGAAAATTCTGCACAAAAACACACAGAACAGATCAAGAGAACAAAAAGAGGAAAGGAAGCTTTCTCCCGTAGGTGACACAATTACTCAAAAAGAGCAATTTAAAAGTTATATCACATATCCAGGACAAGAATCAGATGAAAAAGAGCAGAGAAAATCTGATCAGTTAAAGTTGGGCTATTCTAAAAAATCCAGAATAAAATTGGACTAAGCATCAAAGAAGATCATTAATGCAAAGCCAATAAACAAAGCTCAGGGCAAGAGTGAGGAACTGATCTTCAGAGTTAACTCATCAACATAATCAGATGCATAGATATTAGCAAAAATTTACAAACCATACTAAGGAACAGGAACCATATTCAAACTTCAGAGGAGACAGAATTTGGAGCAATTAATGAAATAAGTTCAAATAAATCCCCTAATTCAATGCAAGAAGAAGGGGAAAAATATGTCTAAAGAGATAAAGGATATTAAGAAGACAATGTGAGGAAATAAAGAACTTGGAATTATGAAAAGAAACCTAATATAAATTATGGGGATGAAAGGCACAATAATAGAGATTAAATATACACCAGAGGCATACAGTAGCAGATGTGGACAGGCAGAAGAAAGAATCAGTGAATTTGAAGACAGGACAATGGAAATCATACAGTCAGAGAAAGAGATAGAGAAAAAATAGGAAAATTTAAACAATTTCAGGGATTTGAGTGTCAGCATGAAGCACAAAAATATATGCATCATTCCTGTCCCAGAAGGAGGAGAGAAAAGAAAAGGAGCAGAAACAATATTTGAGGAAAAAAATGACCCCAAATTTCCCAACTCTTATGAGAGATATAAAAATGCCCATCTAACAAGTGCAAAGTATGCCAAACAGAATAAATCCTGGCAGACCTAACTCAGAGACACATACTAATTAGAATATCAAATAGCAAAGATAGTGAATTCTGTAGGCAAGAGAAAAGTGTTGTCACATACAAAGGATCCTCAATAAGGCTACGTGCTGATTTCTCATCAGAAACCATGACAGTGACAAGGCAATAGTATAATATATCTAAAGTATTGAAAAAGAAAAACTGCCAGCCAAATTTTTTCATCTTGCAAAACTATACTTCAGAAATGAACAACAGTTTAAAATATTTACAAATAAAAAGAAACTGAGATATTTCATAAACCCAAGACCTGCCCTACAAGAGTTACTAAAGGGAGTTCTGCACGTTGAAAGGAAAAGACAGGAGAGAGTGGCCTGGAGTAGTGTGAAGAGATGAAGATCATCAATAAGAGTAACTAAAAAGGTGAATGCAAAATGCAGTAATACTGGATCCTCAATATGCAATTCTATTATTTAATTCTTATAAGATTCAGAATACAGTTGAACAAGAAAAATGGATATTTCCTTGATAATGGATATGCAAAATATAAAGTAGTAAAGTAGGACAAAAACAACATAAAAAAGGGGAACAGTGGAATATAGGAGCAGAGAACGTGTATGCAATTGAAGCTAAGTTGTCATATTTTCAAATTAATAAATCATAGATGTAGGTTGCATAATATAAACGCCAGGGTATCCACAAAGAAAGTGTTTTAGAAATATACAGAAAGATAAATGAGAAAGGAATCAATCAGATATATAAAAAAAGATCAACTTTACAGAAAAGGAGCTTACAATAAAAAAGAGAGACAAATATAGATGAATGACATATTAAAACCACAGGACAAAATGGCTGAAGTTAGTACTGCCTTTACATCAATAACAATGAATGTTATGGACTAAACACCTCAATCAAAAAACACAGATGGGCAGAAGACATAAAAAAAAAGCATGATCCAACTCTATACTGTTTACAAGAGACTCTCCTCAGATGCAAAGGACAAATAAGTTGAAAGTGAAAGGTTGGAATAAGATATCCCATGCAACCCGTAACGAAAAAGAGTCATGGTAGCTATACTAATATTGCAAATAGACTTTAAGTTAAAAGCTCTTATAAAAGACAAAGAGGGACACTATATCAATAAAGGGGTCAATCCACTTAGAATAAATAACAATCATAAATATTTATGCACATAACTATGGTACCCCAATATACATGAGGAAAGCACAGGAAAATAGAAGGGAGAAAAGACATCTGTATAATAATAATTGGAAATGTCAATACACCAGTCTCAGGAATAGATAGAACACCTAGGTGGAATAACAATAAAAAAATCTCCAAAGAGATCTGGAATAACGTGATAAATGAATGGGACCTAGTAGGCATTTATTAAACACTATACACCTAAACAACAAGATATACATTCTTTTCAAATGCACTGGATCATTCTCCAGAACAGACCACATCATTCTCCAGAACAGATCACAAAACAAGACTCAATAAATTTAGAAAGGTGTAAATCATACAAAGCATATTTTCTGATCATAAAAAAATGAAGTAGGAAATCAACAGCAAGCAGAGAACTGGAAAATGCACAAATATATGGAAGTCAAATAACACTATCTTAAACTATCAGTAGGTCGAAGAAGAAATTGCAAGGAAATCATTAAATATCTTGAGATTAACGAAAATTAGAACATAACATACACAAACTAATGGGATGTAGTGAAAGCAGTGCTAAGAAGGAAATTTATAGCCCTAAACACTTGAATTTTAAAAAAAAGATGAACTCTAAAATCAAAGACCTAATTGCACAACTGGGGGGGACTAGAAAATGAACAGCAAATTAATCCTAAACAAAAGGACAGAAATAATAAAGATTAAAACGGAAATTAAGGAAATTGAGAATACATAAACAATAGAGAGAATTAGCCAAACCAAAAGTTGGTTCTTTGAAAAGATCAATAAAATTGATAAACCATTAGCTAGACTGACAAAGAAAGAAGGGGGAAGTTTTAATAAAGAAATTAAAAACGAGAGGGAGAACACTAATACTGACCTGATACAGATAAAAAAAGAATCATAAGAAGATACTATGAAGAACTATATGCCAACAATTTGGACAACCTAGGTGAAATGGACAAATTCTTAGAAACAGGTACAACCTACACTGACTCTAGAAGAAATAGAAGATCTCAACAGAGCAATTACAAGTAAAGAGATTGACTCACTCATCGAAAACCTCTCAACAAAGAAAAGACCAGAATTAGATGACTTCATGGTGAATTCTACCAATCTTTCCAAGAACAATTAATACAAACCCTGCTGAAACTCTTGAAAAACATAAAAGTGGAGGGGACACTACCTAAGTCATGCTATGAGACCAAAATCACCCTAAATCCAAAACCAGATAAAGATACTGCAAAAAAATAAGATTGCAGACCAATTTCTCTCATAAACATCGATGCAAACTTCACAGTAAAATACTTGCAAATAGAATCCAGAAGCACATTCAACGAATTATACACCATGACCAAGTGAGTTTCATTCCAGGTATGCAAGTGTGGTTCAACAAAACAAAATCAATTAATAAAATATACCACCACATTAACAAAATGAAGGGGATAAAGCACATGATTATCTTTATTGAGGCAGAAAAGGCATTTGGGAAAACCAGGCAACCTTTCTTAATAAAAATCCTTAGAAAAATAGGAATCAAAGGAAATTTCCTCAGTATGATAAAGGACATTCATGAAAAACCCACAGCTAACATCATACTCAACAATGAAAAATGAAAACTTTTCCTCTAAGTTCTGGAACAAGGTATGGATGTCCACTGTCACCACTATTATTCAATATTGTACTGGAAGTTCTAACCAGAGATGTTA
>PVIY010046675.1:0-18337 GCA_004026745.1 Myrmecophaga tridactyla
TAAATCCCACTTGGTCTTGGTGTTTAATCCTTTTAATATACTCTTGGAAGTGGTTTCCCAGTATTTAGTTGAGGATTTTTGCATCTATATTCTTAAGGGATATTTGGTCTGTAATTTTCTTGTCTTGTTCTGTTTATCTGGCTTTGGTATAAGGGTAATGTTGACTTCCTAGAATGAGTTAGGAAGTAATCCCTTTTTGATTTCTGGAAGAGTTTGAGGGCGACTGGCTTTAAATCTTCTCTAAATGTTTGGTAGAATTCAGCAGTGTTACCATCCAATCTTGGACTTCTATTATTGGGAGGTTTTAAACTACTGATTCAATCTCTTGTTATAGGTATTTTGAGATTTTCTGTTTCTTCTTGTGTCATATTATGTAATTTGTTTCTAGGAAATTGTCCATTTCACTCAGATTTTCTGATTTGTTTGCATATAATTGTTCATAATACAGATTTTTGTTTCTGTAAGCCAGGTATTAGTGTCCCCATAGTACAGATTTTTATTTCTGTAAGTCAGGTTTAGTGTCTCCACTTTCTGTCCTCCCTTCTTTTTTTTTTTTTGTCAGTCTGGCTAAAGGTTGTCAATTTTATTGGTCATTTCAAAACACCAACTGTAAGTTTTATTGAGTCTATTGTTTTTCTAGTCTCTGTTTCATTTATTTCTGCTCTAATTTTTACTGTTTCCTTCCTCCTGCTAACTGGTATTAGTTTGTTCTTGTTCTAGTTTCTTTATGTGTGAAATGAGGTTACTGATTTATGACCTTTTTTTCTTTTTAGTAGGCATTTAGAGCTATAAATTTCCCTCTGAGCACTGCCTTCACTGCATTCCATAAGTTTTGTTATGATGGTTTTGTTTTCATTTGTCTCAAGATATTTCCCAATTTCCCTTGTGGTTTCTTCTTTGATCCTTTGGTTGTCCAGGTTTTTGTGATGCCCCTGATAAATCCCAGAGTGATTTGTAAAATTTGTAAATTTTCCAGTTTTCCTTCTGTTATTGATTACTGGCTTTATTCCATTCTGGTCTGAGAAGATACTTTGTGTGATTTCATTATTTTTAAATTTATTAAATTTTTTGTTTTATGTGGTATAACATATGGGTCTATCCTAGAAAATGTTCCATGTGCATTTGAGAAGATTGTGTAGTCTGCTGTTGTTATGAGAAGTGTTCTATATATGTCTATTAGGTCTAATTGCTTAATACTGTTGTTCAAATCCTCTCTTTCCTCATTGATCTTCTGATTGGATATTTTATCAATTATTGAAAGTGGTGTATTGAAGTTTCCAGCTATTGCTGTAGAACTATCTACTTCTCTCTTTAATTCTGTCAATTTTAGCTTCATAGCTTCATATATTTTGGGACTCTTTTGTGAGTTGCATATATATTTATAACTATTATATCTTCTTCTTGAATTGAACCTTTTATCAATATCTAATATATTTCTTTGTCTCTTATAACCTTTTTTGGCTTTTGTCTGACAATAAATATAGCCAGTGGTTCTCTTTTGATTTCTGTTTGCATGGAATATCTTTTGCCACCTTTTTACTTTCAACCTCTTTTTTGTCTTTGGACATAACATGAATTTCTTGTAGACAAGACAGCATATATGGATCATGCTTTTTCATCCAGTATGCCAATCCCTGCCTTTGTAGGCAGGTTTAATCCACTCACATTTAAGTAACTGAGAAGGAAGGATTTAATTCTGTCATTCATCTAATTGTTTTCTGTATATCTGCAGTGGTTTTTGTTCCTCAGTTACTCCTGCTTTTTAAAAATTTGATTGCTTTTCTGATTTCCTTCATCCCTTTTCCCTTTTTTAGTATTTTCTTAGTAGTTACCTTTGTAATTACCATTAACTTCTTAAATGATAACAATCTAGTTTTTTTAAACATTTGCATTATTAACAATCTAGTTTTAATACCAATTGTGTTTCAGTTGTATTCATATGTTCTACTCCTTATTAAAAATTGCCACACTGTTTTAAAGTGCACATTCAGTAAGGAGTTAGAGTTCTTGTTGCTTCACACTGTTGTTGATATTTGGTATGGTCAGTTTATTTTTTTACATTTTATCAATAGATGTGTTGTTGTATCTGATTGTTTTTATTTGTGGTTACCTAATGACATCTGATGTTGTGTATCATAGGCTTCTTTTTTTTTTTGACAGCTGTGTGTCTTCTTTGGTGAGCTGTCAGACTCACCAAAGTTCAGCCTTTTTACCCATTTTTAATTGGGCAGTTTGTTTTATTGATGAGTTTTAAGAGTTCTTTTCTATATTTTGAATATGTCATTTAGCACATAGGTTCTTTTGCCAATATTTTCTCCAAGTCTGTGGTTTGTCTTTTCATTTTCTTATCAATGGCTTTCGTAGAGAAGATTTTAATTTTATGAAGCCTAACATCAGTTTTTTCTTTGATGGATTATATTTTTGGTGTTGTGTCCAAAAATTCATCGCCAAACACAAGGTCACCTAGATTTTTTCTTATTATCTTCTAGAAGTTGCATATTTCTCCATTTTTCAAATTTAAGTCTGTGACCCATTTTTAGTTAATTTTTTGTGAAAAGTACAATGTCCATGTCTAGACATATTTTCCTATGTAGCTGTCCAGTTGTTTCAGCATCATTTGTTGCAAGGACTGGCTCCTTTTCCAAGATTAGTTAACTATATTTATGTGGCTTGTTTCTGGGCTCTTTAATCTGTTCTATTGATGTAATTATCTGTCATTTGGCCAATGACACACTGCCATGATTATTACTGTAGTTTTGTAGTAAGTTGCATAGTGTCAGTCCTCTGACTTTGTTCTTCTTTTGTATTATGATGCCTATTCTGGGTCTTTTGTTGATAGTCACCCGGCATCTTGGAAGGTTTTAAAAGCTGGATTGAGGCATGGCAAGCATTTTTCGTTTAGGAAGATAATAGAAAACAGTGTGGGGAATGTATCTGAATAGGGAGAAACTGGAGAAATGAAGATTGGTTATAATCAGGGTCCTGTCCCCATGGAATGCAGAGGCTATCAAAGAAGATAAAGCAAGCTCCAATACCACATAATAATTGCTTCCTTCCATTCCACACCTTTTCTCACACTCAGCTATCTCTTCCAGGGACTACATGTTCTCCTATGTGTCCATGCCTTTCTTATACTGTTGCCTCGATCCCAGATTTCTTTCCCCTCTTGTCCATCTAGTAAAATGCTTCCTACTTACCATTCAAATCTCAGATCAAGCATGACCTCTTCTGTGAATCTTTCCCTGGTCCTTAAGCAGAGTTAAATCTTGTTTCTTCTCCTTTTATCTCAGGTCTTTTTATATCACCTGCTGCATATTTAATTGTGACTTTAACTTCTTGTCCTGGAACTATACTCAAATCTTTTCTCCTCTCAAGAATGTAAACAACAAAAGAGCAAGGACTATACCTTAATCATCTCTTTAGCATGATCACCTAGTACGTTGCCTGCCATTCTGAGGGCACACAGTGAACATTCATTATATTGACTTATGTACATAAATTTGTTGTATTAAAGTAAGTACTTTTTCTGCAAATGATAGAAACCCAACTCACACTGGCTTAAAGAAAATTGCCTCACATTATTGGGAAGTTCCGGGGTAAACTTGGCTTTAAGGATGACCAGATCCAGGGTTTTAAAGGATTTTACAGTAATTAAAATTTTTTTTCCACCTCTTTGCTTTTTTTCCTTTGGGTTTTTTTTTTTTTTTTTTTTAATTTTTCACCAGATAAACGTTTCTCCCTTTGGGTTCATTTGACACCCTCTTCATGTGGGCCAGGTCCTGGCTATATGAGGAAGCTTCTTTCTTTAGAGTTATGGGAAGCTTAAGGGGAAGTAGGGTTATCCCATCTACTTAACACAGAGTAAGAACTGGCAACAAGTCATTGTGCATAGAGAGCCTGGAACACAAAAACATGTGTCCACCCCATGTGTATGTATTTGTGAGCATATGACTGGGTATTTTACCTGTATGTGTACTACTTACCAGTCTACAGTGGACATAGCCAGACTGAACTTTCTTCTTTTGCTTTCTCTTCCTTTTTCCTTTTTTAATGGAAAATTCCCAAATATATACAGAAATAGAAAGAATCATGTAAATGAACCCTCATGCACCCATGACCACTTCATTTGACAGTTATCAACCATACAGCCAACCTTGTTTTATCTCTCCTAGATTTTTTTGTAATAAATCCCATATATCACATCATTTAATCTGTAGTTACTTCAGTATGTACCTCTAAAAGGTAAGGACTTTTTTCCCTAATTATTATACCTAAAAGCATAGCATTAATTCCTTAATATAATTTGTTTTCTTATTGTCTCATAATTTTTGGCAAGGATATTTCATATTAAGTGGTGTTTACCTCCCCCTGCATCACGTTCAGGAGCTATATGATGTCTGGCTATCTCTTTTTGTGATGTTAAAATTGGTCGATATGTTCAGGTGCTGTCCATTTGATATATCCCTTATAAAGTATGCCCATCAGCTTTTTCATGTAAAGGTTTTTGCCACCATTGGTGATCATTGCCTGGATTTGTTAATTTTATTTCCTATAAAAGTGTTTAATGCTTCAATTTCTGTGTGAGACTAAAAGGAGAGATGTTTATTTGGAGCAAAATTTATATTTTTGCTCGTGAATTTCCTAATTTAACTTGTATGGTCAGTTTAATTGAATACCTTAAGTACATGGAATCTTGAATAGGACATGAGATTGTTGGTTTGTCCAGGTTTTTGTGATGCCCCTGATAAATCCCAGAGTGATTTGAACAATGAATAAAGAAGTATCTGCAAAGCCTCCTTGGGGGAATGGGGAGAAAGGGGTAAATATTCAGCTTCCCATTTGGAGAATTTCTGATATTCTCACAAGCAGTGGGGACAACCAAATCAATAGGCTGAGCCCCTGATCTTGGGGTTCGCCCCTGTGAAACTTATCCCAAGGAATAGGATAAGCCTACTTAAAATTAGACCTAAGAACCATCCCCAGAGAACCTCTTCTGTTGCTCAGATGTAGTCTTCTCTCTCTCTCTCTAAGCCGACACAGCAAGTGAACGCACTGCCCTCCCCCGCTATGTAGGACATAACTCCTACGGGTGTAAATTTCCCTGGCAATGTGGGACAGAAATCTTGGGATGAGCCCGGACCCGGCATCAACGGATTGAGAAAACCTCAACAAAAAGAGGGGAAGAGAGAAATGAGACAAACTAAAGTGTCAGTGGCTGAGATTTCAAACAGAATTGAAAGGTTATCCTAGAGGTTCTTCTTCATGCATTATATAGATATCCTTTTTTTAGTTTATGGTGTATTGGAGTGGTTAAAGGGAAGTGCCAGAATTTATTGAACTGTGTTCCAGTAGCCATGTTTCTTGAAGATGATTGTGTAATGACATGGCTTTTACTATGTGGCTTTGTGATTGTGAAAACCTTGTGTCTGATGCTCCTTTTATCTAGAGTACGGCCAGATGAGTGAAAAATATGGGTAAACAGTAAATAATAGAGGAAAAAGGTTAAAATAAACTGAGTAGATTGAAATACTGAGGGTCAATGAGAGGCAGGAGTAAGGAGTATGGTATGTATGAGTTTTTTCTTTTTATTTCTTTTGCTGAAGAAGTACAAATGTTAAAAAATGATCGTGGTGTTGAATACACAACTGTGTGATGATATTGTGAGCCACTGATTGTACACTATATATGGAATGTTTGCATGTCAAGAATGTTTATATGTTTGTTACGTTTTTGCAATAAAAATTTTTTTTTAAAAAAAGCCATTCCTGATAATGCAGTGGGAAAAATATCTTTTTAATGGCAAACACCGAATTGTACTATTCAAGAAAATTAACCATGAGCTAGATGTTCAAGGCCCTCCAACAGCTTGATCCCATGTAAACTCATAATTCTTTTCAGCACCACCCAAAAGTATACACTCACACAGTAAAAACAGCCATATTCCCACCTCCAGGTTTTTGTTTTTTTTTTTTTGGACTTCTTCCCAGCTTGCAATCCTGATTCTTCATTCTCTGACAGTGTAATTTCTTTAATGCTCAACCTACATTTCCATAAGGTTTCCTCATATCTCTTGCCAAAAACTATCTCTTTTGAACTCTTGGGGCCTTTTTTTAAACCATGTTTTTCTGTTTAAGTGGTTCAAGTACATTATCAGAGATTGCCCAGTGTTGTAACTATTTGTAATTGCATGTCAGTACTCTAGTTTGGTGTATGTTCCTTAAGATCAGAGACTGCCCCAAATTCTTACCATCTAGTTTCTAGTGTAGTACCTTGAGAACTAGTAAGCATGTCTCTCCACATCTAAACTATGAGCTTGTTTAGGGGTAGAAATTATGGTTTAGTGATAATTTTGCAGCAGTACCAAGCACCTAGTAGATACTTAGTAATTTTCATTGTGTAAGTAAGTGAATTTATAGGAAAAAGCTGGTACGTGATATGTGTATGGATTTTAGCGTCAATTTCTTACATTTGTTGGATGCCCAAGAAATCCTAAGAAAAAGAATGAAGAAATAATGTGAAATATGTTGCCTTTCTCTGTGCTTACTGGTTTTTTCTTAATGGCTTTGGCTATTTGAACATCTTTTTCTTTTTTTTTAATGGCATTTAGGAAATTAAATTAGTCTAACTGTGCTTTTACTTGCTTAAAATGTTCTGTGGACTAATGTGGTAAATTTAGTATGTATTTCTTTCAGCCTGCTTGAATTTCCTGAAGTTGTGCAAAATAAAGTATTACAATTATTGCCTTATTCACAATGTGCAGGTGAGTTTGTTGGATGTTAGGCATGTCCTTTGTCTTTGAAACCATGTAGTATACTCGGACTTAACAAGGTATCCTGTGTATTATAGAGGGATTTTATCATACAGACTGGTGATCCGACAGGGACTGGTCGTGGAGGAGAGTCTGTTTTTAGGTGAGTTTTTTCTTTATAAATAAGTAAATGAATAAAAATAGAATTGCTCTTACAGTGTTAACTGGCATGTTTCAATTTGAAATTTAAAAGATGTTCAAATATAGGTTCTTTTTCTAAGCTCCCTAATGTCTGTGGCAAAAGAGAAGTATTTCTATAAAGAGATATTTACTGAGCGTATAATTTAGTACTTCTGAATTTCCTTATGAGAGTACTTATACTTTATATTTGTATGTATTTTCAGCCAATTGTATGGTGATCAAGCAAGCTTTTTTGAGGCAGAAAAAGTGCCAAGAATTAAGCACAAGAAGAAAGGTACTGTGTCCATGGTGAACAATGGCAGTGATCAGCATGGATCGCAGGTGAAAAAATGGTTAAGATGAATTATGCTTTAAAATAAAAAACCGGAAAGGGCCCACAAAATTATCTTTACAGAATTCATTAAAGAGATTATCTGAATGAAAAATATTTATTAGGAGAAAGATTGTTCTATCTCATTCTATCAAAACTTTCTTTGTTCTTTAAAATATTATGTATGTCCATTGTGAAGAATTTAGAAGATACAAAGTTTAAAGAAGAAGATAACATTACTTACCCACCGTTGCACCACCCAGAGATTGTCAGCAGCTCACTTTGTGGTCTGTTCCTTTTGATATTTATTGCATATTTTAAAACAGGCCATGTTAAATACCTTTTATTCATTGTCTTGTTTAATCTTGACAACTCCATTAGTGTGGGCTTTTCTTTTTCGCAGTATGCGAATGAAGAAATGGAGCCTTGGTTTGTTCAAGTATTTTGAGCAGTCAGTGGAATCTATGTATATTGATATTTTATATAGAACTTTATACTTTTAACTTGGTACTAATAACAGATTAGTAAGATTCAGAGCAGTTAGTGTTGTCTTTCATGTATTTCTCATCAGTCTGTAACTAGTTCTAATTTGAATCATGGGGTTTTAAAATATTTATTGTGTGTCTTTCTGTATAGTTTCTTATTACTACAGGAGAAAATCTGGATTACCTTGATGGTGTTCATACAGTATTTGGGGAGGTGACAGAAGGCATGGACATAATAAAGAAAATTAACGAGACCTTTGTTGACAAAGACTTTGTACCTTATCAAGATATCAGGTATGATTACAATTTACTATGTGAATGTACTAGACAGTTTAATACTGTGATGCTTGACATGTAGTGGTGATGGCATGCGTAAGACTGGTTTCTGGGTAATTCCAAAATGTGAATTAATACGAACTGTAAGATTCCTTCTATTAAGAAAAGAACCTTCTGAATTTTAAAAAAATTAAATTTAAAAAAATTAAAATTAAAATTCCCGGTACATGGTCTGGGAATCGAACCTGGGTCTCCTGCATGGAAGGTGAACATTCTACCACTGAACAACCCATGCACCCTGTAGTTTTTATGTTACTATTTATAGTTACTTATGGTTGGAGGAATTATTAATTCTTCAATTACTTTTTTAAAAATATTTTTATTGATAAAACAACATACAAGCACAAACATTCTTAACATACAAACATTCCATACATGGTGTACAATCAGTGGCTCACAGTATCATCACATATTTGTATATTCATCACTGTGATCATTTTTTAGAACATTTGCATCACACCAGAAAAAGAAATGAAAAGACAAAAGAAAAAGCTCATGCATACCATATCCCTTACCCTCCCTCTCATTGGCCACTAGTATTTCCATTTACCCAATATATTTTAACATTTGTTCTTCCTATTATTTGTTTATTTTTATCCATATTTTTTACTCATCTATCCATATCCTATATAAAGAGAGCATCAGACACAAAGTTTTTACAGTCATAGAGTCACATTCAATTGGTTTTTAAAAATATATGTATTATTGAAAAATGGAGTAAAAGTACTAAGATTTAGGCATTCATTATTTACCTCTTAGAGTAATGCAGAGTAATAAATATATGAAGCACTGAACAATTGTAGCACTAACTGTGAAACTATACTTTAGATTGTTAATATCTTTGTGTAGTAAAATTTAAGAGCTCATGGGCTTTTTGGCATTGGAATGCTTAAGGCATTTGTTAAAATCTTTCTAAAAATATAATACAGATTCAGAAATAACTTAAATGTAACATTTGACTTGGGTTTATTTTGTAAGGATAAATCATACAGTCATTTTAGACGATCCATTTGATGACCCTCCTGATTTATTAATTCCTGATCGATCACCAGAACCTACAAGAGAACAATTGGATGTAAGTATAGCCCACTTGTAATTGAAGGTACATGCGTATTAATGCTATGCATGGGCTTAGCTCTTTAGTCTGTTAAAATTTAGTTCTTTGGAAGTGATTATCCTGCTTTCAAATTCTTTTGTCTCTTCTACAGAGATAATAGGCTTTTTAAAGCTTTTTTTTTTTTTCACTTCCCTAAATTCCTTTCTTCGATTTCCATTCCACCAGAACAGCCTTAGCTCTGTAAGTACATATAAATACCTGGGAAAATATTTTCTTATCTCCTAATATAGTTAGGAGTGTAGCTTCAAGATTGAATTATACTGTCCTTTTATGAGGGACATAATTGGGAGCCAGGCTAGAACCTAGAAATTCCTGTAGACCAAAATAGTTTTTCCTCAGGTATTTTAAGGTATAAATTGCTGCTTATGAGACTACCTCAAAGCCAAATAAACCTTTATGATTTGGGAATTGGTGCTTAATTTCTAAGATCATATATCTTCTGGTATTCAGCACTTAGTTGGACACCAGATGATTTCTACATACATTTTATTTTGATTTCACAGTCATTCAGAATCTCAGTGTGGCTGATATTATAGAATTAATTTAAATCAGTTTTCATAGGTTTGTAAGTTTTGTTTCTGATGCTGTTCTAATACTTTTGATGGAATTAAGAATAAAGCATGATGTCTTTCTTAGATTTTTTTAATATTCATTAAATATATAGATGAGTTATTTCTGCTTTGTAGAGTGGTCGAATAGGAGCAGATGAAGAAATTGATGATTTCAAAGGAAGATCAGCTGAAGAAGTAGAAGAAATAAAGGCAGAGAAAGAGGCCAAAACTCAAGCTATTCTATTAGAAATGGTAAGATTATTATATCTTTGCTCAAATAGTTGTTTTGCAGTATATAAGATATATATTCATTGTTGGTGTTCTAGTTTGCTAGCTGCCGGAATGCAATATACCAGAAATGGAATTGCTTTTAAAAAGGAGAAATTAATAAGTTGTTAGTTTACAGTTCTAAGGCCGAGAAAATGTCCCAATTAAAACAAGTCTATAGAAATGTCCAATCAAAGGCATCCAGGGAAAGATACCTTGGTTCAAGAAGGCCGATGAAGTTCAGAGTTTCTCTCTCAAGTGAGAAGGCACATGGTGAACACAGTCATGATTTCTCTCTCAGCTGGAAGGGCACATGGTGAGCACGGCATCAAGTGCTAGCTTTCTCTCCTGGCTTCCTGTTTCATGAAGCTCCCAGGGAGGCGTTTTCCTCCTTCATCTTCAAAGGTCACTGGCTGGTGGACTCTGCTTCTCATGGCTGTGTCATTCTGCTCTGCTCTCTTTGAATCTCCAAAATGTTTTCTTTTTTATAGGACTCCAGAAACTTCTCAAGACCCACCCAAATGGGTGGAAACATGTCATCACCTAGTCCAGTTTAACAACCACTCTTGATTAAGTCACATCTCCAGGGAGATGATCTGATTATAGTTTCAAACATACAGTAGTGAATAGGGATTATTCTGCCTTTATGAAATAGGATTTAGATTAAAACATGGCTTTTCTAGGGGACATACATCCTTCCAAACCAGCACAGTTGGTTTGTCTAATTTCTGGCTAAATTTTTCTTTAATAGACTAAAAATTATTAAAGCTTAGCTAACAGTTTTTTTCTGGATTAAATTTTATATGCTCTAGTAATACATATGAAAATAAAGAGCGTTTTTCAGAAATGGAAAGTGGATATCCAACTTGCAAATATTAATTGAATTTCAGCTGTTCATAGTCATCTCTTTTTTTTCGTATGGGCAAGCACCGGGAATTGAAACCCGGGTCTCCGGCGTGGCAGGCAAGAATTCTGCCACTGAGTCACTGTCATACTGCTCTCATCTCATTTTTTAAAAAGTGCTTATTGGAGTATACTGTGTATATATTACAGAATGGTTCTTCATTGTACCACTTAGGTATTGAATTTAGATAGTAGAATATAGTAATCACAGGATAAAATAAACATGGGTGGAAATTGAACATTCTAAAATATACTTTTTTCTGTTATTAACAGCAAGAAGTCATTTGGAGAACAAGTATTCAGTAGATGATTAGTTGACTTAGGCATTTTTTCCATTTCTTATTTTTGTGGAATAGGTATGCCTTTCACATAGTAGATTGGATAAATGTTTGAATAAATGGACAATTAAGCTTTTTTTTTTAATTTTGGTAACAAATACATGTATTTGAACATACACCTGTCATAAAATTTGCTGTTTTAACAATTAAGTGGTATAATTCAGTGACTTCAAATATTTTTACGATCTTGTGCTCCCATCACCACCTTCCATTACTAAAACTTTCATTACCCAAAACAAAAACTCTTTACCCTTTAAGCAATAACTCCCCATTCCCTATCACCCCAGCCCCTAGTAAACTCTAATCTACTTTCTATCTCAATGAATTTGCTTATTCTAGATATTTCATTTAAGTGGAATTATACAATATTTGTCCATTTGTGTCTTATTTCACTCAACATGATATGTCTTCAGAGTTCATTGTGTTGTGGCATATGTCAGAACTTCATTCCTTTTGTTTTTGGCATGGGCAGGCACTGGGAATTGAACCCAGGTCTCTGGCATGGCAGACGAGAATTCTGCCACTGAGCCATCGTCCCACCGCCCAGAACTTCATTCCTTTTTATGGCTGAATAATATTCCATTGTATAGATATACTACATTTTGTTTACCCATTCATCTGTTGGTGGACATTTGGTTCTTTTCCCCCTTGACTATTGTTAATAATACTGCTGTGAACATTTGTGTACATATATTTGTTTTTGAATCCCTTTGAGGTATCTACTAAAGAATGGCGTTGCTGGTTCACCTAGTAATTGTGTTTAATGTTTTGAGGAACTGCCAAAATGTTTTCCACAGTTGCTGCACCATTTTACATTCCTACAAGCAATGCATGAGAGTTCAAATTTCTCCACATCCTTGCTATCACTTCTTTTCCGTTCTTAAATAATTAAATTATTATTATTTTATGTGACAGAATATTCAGATCTATATTCTATTTTAAAATCATGTTAGCATCACCAGTCTGAATAAACAAATACTAAAATTGTAATTCAAGAAAATTTTCTTGAAGTAAAAAAGTTTTGAAAATACCCAATCTGAAAACACCCAAGCAATGTCAAGAGAAATTATAGTAAAATTACTGGACTTAAAAGAAAACTTCTTTGAGTATCTAAGCAAAAAGAGGAAGTGACTTATTAGGATAAAAACATTAAATTTATCAGCAGACTTTGCAACAGCCACACTTTCTTCCAGAAGAAAATGGATTAATGTTTTTTAAGCTTTTCTAACAATATCAAACTTGTAAAACAAAATTGTAAAAGCAATACATAGGGGCAGTGCAATGGTGGCTCCGTGGCAGAATTCTCGCCTGCCATGCTGGAAACCTCGGTTTGATTCCTAGACCCCTGCCCATGCCATTAAAAAAAAAAAGCTGTACAGAGAACTTTTATTTACCCTTTACTCACATGCACAAATTTTTAACATTTTGTTATGTCTCCTTTATCATTTTTCTCTCTCTGACTATAAATTTGTAAGCATATGCATTATTTTTTCTGGACTGTTTTTCAAAGTAAGTTACATATATCGTTCCTCTCTACCTCTTATATCAGTGTGTATTTCCTCCTAAGAGCAACAATATTATCTGATATATTCATAGTTCATTTCTAAAAATCAGGAAATTAAAAATTGAAAGTAACTGCAGTCCATATTCCAATTCTATCAGTTATTTCAGTAGTATCCTTTATAGATGTGTCCCTTTCTATGTAGATTCAAGTCCATGATCAATCATAGAGTGCATTTACTTGTCTTGTCTCTTTAGTGTCCTTTAATCTGAGAGTTTTTTACCCTGCATTTATCTTTTTTGACATTGACATTTTTAAACAGTACAGGTCAGTTATTGTATAGATTATTTCTCAATTTTGATTTATCCTTCTGAAGCCTAGTGATTAGATTTCAGATTAAGTACCGCTAGCCAGAACACTACAGGAAGTGACATTGTGTCCTTCTCAGATGTCCCATCTAGAATAGTACAGTGTCCATCTGTCCCTCATCACAAGATGTTAATTTTGGTCACTTGGTCAAAGTCATCACTGCTTGCTGTCTCCAGTGCATAGCTTCTCTTTTCCTACTAATAACTAATAAGAAATCCATGGCAAGACACTGATACCTTCCAAATACCTTGTTCATTGTCGTACTTTCCACCTGTATTTCTCATCCGTTCATGATTCTTTGCCTGATGTTTGCAAAGCGGTGATTTTTCCAACGCCTCTGTTCCTTCACTTTTATCAGGTGGCATTTTACTATAAGGAATAGTGCTCCTTTCTTACCTGTTTATCTGTCCATTATCAGTATGGACTGTTGGATTCCTGTTTTATTCAGTGAGTTATAATATATTAGCACCCTTGTTTTGATGCTTAAATGATCCCAGATTTAGCCAATACGTGCTCCTTCAAGCTGGATCCTGTCCTTTTGATTCTCACTATTAACAGCTTTCATTTTTTGCTTTCTTTTCTAATAAGATCAGTTTCTCATATTAATTTGCATGTATTATAATAATAATTCAACTAGTGTTTTATAGTATTAATTTTGAACTTCATAGCTATTAGGAATGTTTAAAATTTCTTTATAATTTTTTAAAGTTAGCTTTGACTAAATGGCATACATAGCAAATTATTTTAATTTATTAACTTTTTTTTTTCATTTATACTTCCTTTCTTTAGATGTGGTATTTCTACCATTCATTGTGAGTGTCTTTTGGGGATTTTTACTGATTTGCCCATCCCTTTATGTGTTGTGATACTTTGTATTGGACATAGGTTATTATTATCTTTTAATAGACTGTAGAAACATTGGACAGATCTTGCTGGCTCTATTATTGTTGCTTATATTTTCTGATTTTCAAGGTTTTTTTTTACATGTTTATTCAAGAGGAAACACTTTACATAGTAATCTTAGCAGAAATCTTCTGTGGAGTTTTTGAATATTTGTATAAAGTAGCGTCTGTGTAAAGGAATATTGGTAAGGGCCCATGAGAAATACAGTTTTCCCATAGTGAGACCAGTACCATCGGCATTGTTCTCTTTCATTGTCCTCTCACTGGTTCTGCAGCATCTAGGTGAGCTCTGTTTAGTGCTGTAGTTCGGGGTGAAATTAGCTTCAGTTTGGCTGAAGTGGAAGATGATACTGACCGAGAGAGAAGGAAGCTAGAACAATATTCTGCAATAGTTGCAATTCCATCTTGAACAACAATGTGGAAAGTGTTGGGTTTTGCAGGCTGCAGAAAACTACATTCAGTATGATATTTTTTTCAAAAGTTCAGAAATAAGAAAAACTAAACAATGTATTGCTTATATATGTACCTATGTGTTAAAACTAAAGAGGTACAAGGGGATGCTGGAAAGGAAAATTAAAAACCTGGATATTATCTCTGGTGAGAGAAGCAGAAGAATAATTGAATCAGGGAATATTTTAGTTCTTAAGCTAGGTGGTTGAACTCGTAGGTGGTTTTCTTTTTATGCTTCATAACTTAGATGTGCTTTACTCAAATTCTTCTTTCCTTTTTTTAAAATCAGTCAAATACTTAAAAAAAAAGAAACACGGGATAAAATTGGGGCTTTGAACCAGATAGAACTTTGTTCAAATCCTAGTGCTGCAGCTTATTACTATGTGGCCTTGGGCAAGTTATTTATTTAATCTTTTTGAATTTCACTTTAGTCATCTTTAAAATGGAATTGCAGGATTGTTTAAGAATTAGCGGTAATTTATATAAAATTATGGTGTTCACAAAAAGTAGGTGTCAAGTAGCTGTGATTATTGTTACTATCAGGAGTAAGTTTGCTTTGAATTTTGAAATCTTACTCATATTTCTCTTTATCTTTCAGTTTATAGTGTAAATTTAGATGTTTTAGGGAGATCAGCATTATGGGATTAGAGTGTCTAGAATGGAAACTAACGAAAGGAATTGGTTTGTTATTGTTTATTTATAATTTAGGTAGGAGACCTACCTGATGCAGATATTAAGCCTCCAGAAAATGTTCTATTTGTGTGTAAGTTGAATCCAGTGACCACAGATGAGGATCTGGAGATAATATTTTCAAGATTTGGGCCAATAAGAAGGTAAGTCCTAGAATTACAGGCAGGTTTAGAAAAGCTAGATATTAATTATTGCTTTTCTAACAACATAATTTTGAATAGCCTTTGAACTCTAGATGAATTTTTACAGGTGAGTCTTTGGATAGGGAAAAAAAATTGTTTATACACATATATATATACCACATAAACACACATAATTGAATGATTCTTTTCCAACACAGAGATTATCACTCTAAAACAGGAAATGAATGGGAAGTTTAAGTCTAGTTCTGTAGTATTCACTGCAATCTTCTTTAATAATTAAAATTTTTATCTCACTTGACTTCTCCCTAGAATAATCAGTACTCAGTGTTAAAATTATGTTGACTAGAAATTTTCCAAAATTTTACTTTTGGCTAATTTTCCCTGTTTTATTCATGTAAAGTCTATGAAGCTGGGATAAGGGGAATGAAGAATTATTGGTTGATGGGTAAGAATTTCTGTTTGAGGTGATGAAAATGTTTGGGCAATGGATATTGGTAATGATAGCATAATATTGCAAATATGGTTAAAATGGGAAATTCTGAGTAGTATGTGTCACTACAGTAAGAATTTATTTTTTAAATTTTTATAAATAATGAGATGGGGCAACAAAGAAATGGTTTATACCTTGGCAGGGCGGGCGGTAGCAGGAGGTGGGGTACAAAATCATACAAATGTAGAAAGGTTTTGCTTTCCAAAAAACAAAAAAAGGCTTTGAACCTAATATATATATATAAGAAAGGAGACTATTTTGTAATGGATTAAAAAGTATGATTTTATGTTTAGAATTTCATTTCCTGTTTTTAAAATGGGACTTTTGATAGATGGGGAAGAGGACAAGTCAGGTGCTTTGATTTCCAGCTGCCAGCGGTCTCACTTGGTCATTAAGGGATATACATTCTGCATAATAGCTATACTGTAGGGTTAAATTTGAGCTTGGTTTATATTAAAATTAAAAATTCCCAAAGCATAAACTTACTAAATAACTAAATAATGTATGGCTGTGCATATGTTAATCCACAGTTATATCAGATATTCCATAATTTATCTATATTTGGACTAAGAATGCATTATGATTTAAAAATATTTTTAGCACTAGTTTACTTTTGCAAAAGAAAAATTAAATATTTTCATTTTATTCTTCCTATTAATGTTCATGAAATTTAGAACTGCATACCTAATTAGGACATTTAGACCAGAATCCTGGAATTTTAATTGCTGGAGTAGTGAAATATTTTTTAAAAAAGAATTGTTATTGAAAAAATTTAGGGAAATATAGTTCCATAAGTTAACTTAGCCTTTTAGAAACTGGCTGATTTTGTTCTTTGCTTTTGGAGAGAGTGAGTGCTTTCTTTTTTTAAGTCACTTTTTTAAACTTCCTTTCAGTTGTGAAGTTATCCGGGATTGGAAGACAGGAGAATCTCTCTGTTATGCTTTTATTGAATTCGAAAAGGTATGTCATAACATAGATGTATTGTTTGATATTTATTTTATTCTTATATAATATTAGAATGTGAAAAAAGTATAGAATTTCTTCCAGTCTCAAATGTCGGAAGATAATTTGTCATTCTTTAGGGACCCAAGAAAAATAACTTTATTTTTATTAAAAGGGGGATAAATTCATCAACTGTTGATGTTAATTAAATGCACTTCTGTTTTAGGTTCAGACAGTTTGCAGGAATGTGTCTTTAGAGCTTTTCAAGTATTAGGAAAAGTCCTTCACATTCTATTAATGATTTTCTGTGTCATCTTGGCAGAGATAGATTGGAGTAAAAAACTTGTGTTAAGATCAAGATATTAGTTCAAGCTCCAACATTGAAAAGGTAGTAAATGATATTTGGCAGTTTATTTAACCCTTTTTTTCTAAGCCTTTCCTTCCTAGTAAATAAAACTCGACTCTTGGATTAGATGGTCACTTCTTGAACTGTAATAATAATTATGTTGCTCAAATACTTACTCTAAACCACACATATGCTTTCTTTACCTGCGTTTAATTTGAATTCCACTTTACTCTTCTTTAAAATGGAATTGAAGGGTTGTTGTAAGAATCAGTAGTAATGTATACAAAGTGACTAGCACAGTTTTCATACGAAGTAGATGTAAGAGATTGATACTGTCCTCCTTTTCCAAAAAAGTAAACTGAGACACATGGTGGGAATGTGACTTGTTCCAAATCATGCAGCTAGTGAATGTCACAGCTGGGATTTGTACGTAGCTGTGTCTAACTCTGTTGCCATTCTTTTAGCCATTATGCTATTTCTATGTGCAGATTTGGACTGATGGGTGTTCACTAGTAGTAGCTTATTCTAATTTACAGTTTATTCCGAATCATTTATTAAACATCTACTATATTTTAGGCATTACATTAAGTCCTAAGGACACAAGACCAATCATGCAAGGCTGAGAAAGACAACAGACAGTAAGAGAATATACTTTGATGCTGTCAGACATACCAGAAATGATATATTCAGGGTAAATTGGTGCCAGCAGAAAGGAGATCTCTTCCTTTGGTTTGCTGTGAAAACTTTTTATAGATTTGACAATGTCATTCCATCTTTGACACTATAGGATATATTATTTATTTGCTCACATATATAATTTCATTTCATTTATATCAGATAGACTAATGACTGCCTGTGTTTCTCAGTCTTTTGCAGCCATACTGTTTTTTGGGAATTTATAGTTCAGTTCAACTTTAAAGCACAGGACAATGATGAAAACTGAATTCTTTTTGTCATGTTTGAACATTTCAGATGTTGAGGTGGATCTTTTGCAACTTTTTTTCTCTTCTCTTGAAAATCTGATTAAACTATTCTGCTTCGTAATTCTGTGGATGGTAGCTCTTGGTAAATCTTCATCACCAAGTATATGTTTTGCATAAGGCAAGTTCTCTATGCATTGGCTAATCTGATACCAAAATGTCTTCATACTAAATACTGAAAGGCACACAGAAAATGAACAAATCATAACTAAATAGCTTGGTGAATTATCACAAAATTAATACTTTATGAAATAAGCTATGGTTAAAC
>PVIY010046676.1:0-18341 GCA_004026745.1 Myrmecophaga tridactyla
GAGAGCTATTTCAAATTGTGCACAGGAGTACTAAGGTGGGTCTCAATTACCAACCATGCAATCCAGCCCGAGTCTAAAGTTCTCAACTACAAAGCTATTCCATGCATAGCACACAGAGAGTTCTCATATATAATGCAGCATTCTATTGTTAATCTTAATCTTACAAATCTGTTACATTTGTTATAATTAATCACCAGCACTGATATATTATTATTAACTAAAATCATACTTTAGTTAGTTTTTACCTAATGTTCTTATTCTGTTTCAGGATCCCATCCAGAATACCATTTTTTGTTTAGTCTAATATCTTTTTAGAATACCCTTGGCTGTGAATGTTACTAAGATTTTCTTTGTTTTTGATGGCATTCAAAAGAAATAATAGTTTATATTTTATATAATATGCCCCAATTTGGATTTTTAAAATATTTTCTCATGAATTACTGGGGTTATGTGTTGGGTTTGGGGGAGTAAGCCACAATGGCAAGTTGTCATTTTTGTTATAACCTATCAATAATGCTTACCAACATGACTCATAGCTCATGATGACATTGACCACTTAACTGGTATAGAATTTGTCAAGTTTTTTCACTGTAAAGTAATTGTTTTCTTTCTTTCCATGCTGTAATCTTTGAAAGAAATCACTATGTGAAGTGTACAGAAGAAGTGGTGAGTTATGTTACACCTCCTTGAGGGCAGAATCAACATAAAGTTATTTAGAATCCTTCTGCAGGCAGTGTTTGGGTTCTTCTATCACATTTATTTACACATTCAAATTTTTATTAATATAAGTATGGATTCATGGATATTTATTTTATTACATGAGAATCAAATACTACTTTATTAATTTAGATTCTCAAATTATTCCAGCTATGGCTATTGGGAGCTATTGCAATTTTTGCAGAGTCCCTTAGGCATATACCCAATATTTTGAGCATTGCTTTGATAATTCTCTCAGCTTTTCCTTTATTTGTGGCACTATAAAATATTCCAGGCTCATCATGTGTATCTCCTGCTTCAATACTAGAATCAAAATTTTCTGCAAGGTTCCTTTCATTGGGGAATGCTATTAGAAACTGTGATCTGTGCAATAGGTATGCTCATTTCTGCTGGTATGTCATTGCTTCTTGTTAGCAGAGGAAGGAGATCTCTGCATGTTCCTGTTGCTCCACACACTCACCAGTAGCTGGTATTTCCTGTTTTTTTGTTTGCTTTTAGACATTATAGAAGATAGCCCATTAAAATTTAAATTTTCAACTCCCTAATAGCAAACGTTGTTGGGCTCATTTTCATATGCTTATTTGCCATCTATGTATCTTCTTGGTGAATCTACACCTTGTGTTAAGTTTAATGGCATGCTTGTTCTGTACTTGGCAAATTAGCTGAATTAGATTATCAACACTCCTAGTTTCTTTTGGATTCTTTGGGATCATCTATGTAAAGGATCGTGTCATCTGCTAGTAGAGATCATTTTACTTCTTTTTTTCCAATTTAAATATCTTCTATTCTTCTTCTTCCCAAATTGTCCTGGCTAGACAGTTCCATGACTGAACAGTTTTGGTGAAGACAGAAATTCTTTACTTAATACTGATTTTGGGGGGAAGATTTGAGTCTTTAACCACTGGCTATTATGTCTTGGGTTTTTAAATAAATGTGTTTTTTTTATCATGTTGAGTAACTTCCTTTGCATTCCTAGTTTATGGGTGTTTAGAATTACATTTTGTCAAATGTCTTTTCTGTGTTAATTAAGATGATCATGCGTTTTTACCTTCTTCTATTAATGTGATATATTACACTGACTTTTTCTTCTGTTGAACCAGCTTTGCATTCCTGGAATAAATTTCACTTGGTCATAGTAAGTAACTCTTTTAGTATGCTGCTGGATTAAATTTGTTAGAATTTTGTTGAGAATTTGTGTCTGTATATATACATATATATACACATACATAAAAGAAATTGGTCTGCAATTTTTTGCATGCTATTTTATATAGCTTTGATATCAGCATAATGCAGGCTTCTGGAATGAGTTAGGAATAATTCTGTCCTTCTCAATAATTAAAATTTTAGAAAAAGAGTTTATAAAATTTCTATGAATATTGTGTAGTATTTACCAGGGATGTTATCTGGTCCTGGGCTTCTTTTTTGTGAGGCTTGTGATTACTCCTTCAATCTCTTTATACTTGTCTGCTGATATCTTCTATTTTTTATTCCATTTAGGAAATTATATTTCTAGGAATTTATGTGTCCCATCTAGAATTTTACTTTATTGGCCAACAGTTTTTTATAGTTTTGTCTTAGATTACTTTAATTTCTGAAAACTCAATATTTATGTTCCCACTTTCATTTTTGTTATTTGCATCTTCCTTCTTTTCTTTCTCAGTCTATCTAATAGGTTGTCAATTTGATTGATCTTTTCAAAGAGACAACTCTGGTTTCAATGATTCATTTTTTCCCTATTTTTCTGTTTAATTTATCCCTGTTCTAATCCTTATTATTTCTTTCCTTCTACTAGCTTTAGTTTGTTCTTTTTCTCATTCCTCAAGATGTGAATTTAGATTACCGATTTGAGATCATCTTTATTTATGTATTCACATGTGTCTATGAATTCCATTCTGAGAACTGCCTTGGCAGGATCCCACAGATAGTGGTAAGTTGCATTATCTTTTTTATTCTTCTCTAAGAATTTTCTGATTTCATTAGTGATTTTTTTTCTTTTACTCATCTGTTGTTTGAGTGTGTTGTTTAATTCATACATATTTGTGGATTTTCCAGTTTTCTGACAGTTATTCATTTCTAGTTTCAATGTGTTGTGTTTGCGGAAGATGTTTTCTATGTTAATCTTTCAAAGATTTGCAGACACTGGTTTTGTGACCAAATGTTTTGTCTATCCTGGAGAATGAACCATCCAGGACTTCAGAAGACCATTTGCTCTGCTGTTGTCGGGAGGAGCATACTATTCTTGCCTCTTACATCTATTTGGTTTGTAGTATAGTTCAAGTCTTCTGTTTCCTTTTTCACCTTTTGTGAAGATGTTCTGTCTATTACTGAAAGTGACATATTGAAGTCAACAACTATTATTGAAGGACTATTATTAGAGTAGATTTAAACATTTCAATTTTAACAATATTGCTTCACATATTTTGAGGCTCCATTATTAGATGCACATATTTATAATTGTATCTTCTTGAAGGTTTGATGTTTTATTAATATATGATATCCTTCCTTGTCTCATAAAACGATTTTTTACTTAAAGTCTCTTATGGCTGATATTATCATAGCCACCTCAGCTATACTTTTGGTTCATATTTGCCTGCAATAATTTTCCCCATCCTTTCACTTTCCACCTATTTATATCTTAGGAACTTAAATGATTCTCTTTATATAGGACATAGTTGAATCAAGATCTTTTTTATCCATTTTACCAATCTCTGATTTTTAAGATTTTCATTCATTAATATTTGATGTAACTACTGATAAGGCAGGACATACTTCATACATATGTCTTTTACCATTTTTTGTCACTCAATTTCTCCATTGATGTCATCTTTTGGGCTCAATTGATCATTTGTATGGAACAGTTTGTTTTCTTTCTCCTTTCCCTTCTGCATGTTTTTAAGATATTTCTTACTAGCTCTTATGTGGTTAATATTCAACATCATAATTCTATAAAATTGTAGTTTTAATCTGACATCTATAGGATACACAATGTCTTTTCTTATACATCTCTGTCTCCCCACTTTATATTTTCTTGCCACTAATTGCATCTCATTATTTGTGTCCAAGATCATAGAATTATGATTATATTTTATGTATTTGTCTTTTTGAGAATTTAAAAATTTTATTTTTTAATCTTTAAAAATTTAATTTAAAAAATAGACTTACCAATCAAGGCAACAATAATACTACCTTATATTTTTCTATGTTGTTTTCTTTACAGTGGATCTTTCTCCTTCATGTGACTTCAGACTACTTTCTAGTTTCCTCTTAATCATTCCTGAAATATTGTCTTTTGCACTACTTTTGGAGAAGGTCAAGTTGTAATGAAATCCCTCAGCTTTTTAATTTTTCTATTTGGTTATATCTTGATTTCTTCCTCATATTTGAAAAATAATTTGGTGAAAACACAACTCTTTGTTGGTAATTTTTCTCTTTTCTTCATTTTAATTAATAATCCATTGCTTTCTCCTTTCCATATGTCCTAATGTGAAATCAGGCCTTAATTGTATATGACACACTGTTACTCCCTTACTTTTTCACAGTTCTCATTTTTCATGTTTCAACAATATACTCCATTGTTTGATATTGTATGTTTGTGTGGATATCCTCAAGTTTATGCTATTTGGAATTCTTTGAGATTCATAGAAGTATATATTAATATTTCTATTCATTTTTTTTCAGAACTTTTCAGTTATCTTTAAAATTTTCTTTTTGTCTCTTCTTTCTCTTCCCATAGGGAATTTCATAATGATAAATTTTACATTTCATAGTTTCTCACAGTTTTCTGAGGCTCTCCTTACTTTTCATCAATCTTTGCTCTTTTTGCTTCCCACAATGAATAATTTTAGTTATCTCATTGACAAGTTTTTAAATTTTTTCCTACATGACCAAATCAGCTGTTGAAACCTTCCAGTGAATTTTTAAATTTCAGTGATTATATTTTTCATCTTCAGACATTACTTTGGCTTCTGTTTACAATTTCTAATTCTTCCATTTCTTCATGTATCACTTTTGAGATTTCCTTTAGTTCTTTCTCCATGTTTTCATTTATCTATTAATCTTCTGTAGTAAATTTGAGTAGAATCATTGATTAGTTGTTTCAATACTGGTTTTCTTCAGGGCTAGTTACTGTAGCTTTGCTTTGTTCCTTTTAAATAGAACATCTCTTCCTGTTTCTTTGTATGTCTTGTGATTTTTTTTTGGTCAAAATCTGGATATTTTAATATTTTGTTGTGTTAAATATAAAAGTCTGATTCTCCCCTTTCCCCAGGATTTATTATTTCTATTTTGCTTTCTAATGTCAATGGCTGTAATTTATCTTGCCTCTGTTTTGAGTGTCTCATTCAATATCTAGCTAAGTTTTTAGCGAAGGTATAGATCTTCCCACTGTGGATGGTTAGGCTCCTCTCAAATCTATTTTCAAATGCCTCTTGCCCAGGACCCATGTAGTAGCTTTCAAATATTCCTCAATATGCACAAATATTCCTTGGTGTCCTTATTTCTACTACATAAAAATAAACAAACTCTGCCAAGAGTTTCTTCCTGAAAACCAGGTCCTATATTTTGTGTTTCAACTGGTTTTACCCCAGGTGGTTGCACTCCATTATTTCCATGTCACTTTTCCCATTTCTCTACCCTGAGTGAATTCTAGGTTAGGAGACACATATAAATGCCTTGAGACAGATTTTCCAGGTAGTGGGATAGAGTGGACTTGCAAAAATATTAATTTGTGCATTTGCCATCCTAATAATTGGAAACATGAACTACACTGGATACATGAACTGCCACAATGGAATTGCGAGCTGCTGGGCCACTTTCAGTCCCAAAGCCTGCCATACTTGGCTGGAGAGGATGAGGGACTGGGGAAATTGAAAGCTCCACACAGTTTAACTATGGTGTTTTAGGTTTTCTTTTTCATGATGAAATGTTTATTTGATTGTT
This sequence comes from Myrmecophaga tridactyla, assembly GCA_004026745.1. Lineage (NCBI taxonomy): Eukaryota > Metazoa > Chordata > Mammalia > Pilosa > Myrmecophagidae > Myrmecophaga > Myrmecophaga tridactyla. The sequence goes on from PVIY010046676.1 coordinate 5,656, forward strand.
GCTTACCCTTGATTGTTTTCCAGAGTTCTTGGAAAGTTCTTTTTGACAGAGTCTGCTTGGTTTCAATGTTTTTATTTGGAAGTGCCTCGTAGTGTCTCCTTATTCTACTATGTAGCTGAAATTACTAATCCCCATTATTTTAATTGGGTTTTTCATTATGTTTGAGTTTAAAAGTTCTTTTTATATTTTAGATGAGTGTTTAGCAGAAATGTGTTCTGCAAGTATTTTCTCATAAAGTACAACTTTCCATTTGTTAGTGTTAATAGTGCCTTTCACAAAACAGTATTTTTAAATTTTGAAATCTAATTTAAGCTTATCAATATTTTCATTCATAGATTGCACTTTTGTTTTTGTATATAAACTGATCAACCATTTCATAACCACCAAATTTTCCCATTATTTCTAGAGAAGTCTTATAGTTTTGATGTTTACATTTAGTTATATGATTGACTTTGTATTAATTTTTTGGATATTTGTCTAGGTTCATGTTTTTACATACATTTGCCCAATTGTTCCAGCAACATTTGCTGTTAAATTTATCCTTTACCCATTGACTATCCTTTGTACTTTTGTCATGTTCTGTTAATGATATCTGTGTCGGTGAAATTCTGCATTCTCTGCACTGTTTCCATGAACTATGTGTTTATTCTTTCTATAGTAACATACTGTCTTGCTTACTGTTGCTCTATAAGTCTTGAAATCATGTTGTGTGAGTCCTCCAACTTTGTTGCTCTTCAGAGTTTTTGCTATTTGTCTTTTTCATTTAACTATCATAATGCATGTGAAATGGTATCTCCATTATGGTTTTGTCTTACATGTCTTTACAACTTAAGATGATTAAGGTTTACTTTCTTTAATGCATTGATGATGATAAGTGTTAATGGATAGAGAACAGCACCTGATGAATAGTAAGCACTCAAAACATGCTTAAAAGCCATATTAATGAAAAAAAACTGCTGATTTATTTTCTGTTTAGTTTGGATAGTAGTGAAGTTCATCAATTTCTGTATGTTTATTAGTCATTTTTATTTCTTAATCTTATTTTACATTTCAGATCACTAACTTTTCCTCATTTGATTTGTCCCATTATTTCCAGAGAAAATAAATTATAATCTTATCTATATGGCAAGTGATATTTAGTGTATTAATAGTCTTAAGATATGTTTGTGATATTTATGATATTCTTGATGTAAAAATAAATTTTTAGAAATTTTTAAATTTTGAGTTTGATATTAGCCAATATTTAACTTTGCTTTTTTTCTTTATCTCTTCTTCTACCTCTTCTCCTGCACCTTCATCCAATTTTTTGATTGTTTAGATTGTTGCACTTGACAAATGTGTCTTCCTGGAATTTTTTTGGTATCTCAGATGAGATGAAGATATAACTTTTTTTTTTTACCTATTTCTCCCAAAGTTACTTAGGACAAATAAGCCTACAAAGAGAAATTCTTTGGGAACCTCATGAAAGATTGCAAAAACATTTTCTAGAAAAATGGCAATCAACAAAACGTAGGCTGATTTGTTCATAATATATTTTATTATATTTAATAATTCATTATATTATGTATGATTATGCCTTATATATACAATTAGTTTTAAATGCTCAATACTTTATCTTTATGACAAGAACCAATACAAAGATCAATGGAGCAGATCAGTTTTCAAGATATTCACATTAGACCTCAATACATAATAAGAAGAGCATCATGTATTAATGAGGGTAGAAATAATGAATGCCTCTGGGTGAAATGATTGACTATTTATGACTCTTTCATTTTTGAAAATGTATGATTCCCTCTCATTCAGAGACTATTTTCTCCACATCATTTGCATTTTCTCTTTTTCCATAGTTTGAATTTATATTCCTAGAACTTTAAATCAACAAGACTTCATTTTTGTACACTGAGAAATGAGAATTAAAATTTTTATGGCTTACTGGTAGGTACAGAAGTGTATATTAACTGATTCTGCCCTTACTCATGGAATTCATGTGCCTCTGTTTTATATGTGCACACTCATAAATCCACATGTGTATGCACACACAGAAGTCTAGTACTAGCCTGTCTAACAAACACAGTATAAAACAAAATAGTCCAAGTCACAACCTTTATATTCTAGAAGGATTTAAAGTAGTTAAAATGAATAAAGAGCAATGAGTATAATGATAGGAGAAACACTGCTATTTCTTCCCATTTGTGTGATGTTCCTATAAGGTTCAGACATGACATCTGTCCTCTCTGTTCTTTTCTTCTCTAAGACCCCACATATGTTCTATTGTTTTTAATATCATCAATATGGAGATATCCCAGCAGGTATATTTTCAGCTCTGACATCTCCCTCATCTCCAGACTCAGAACTGTCTATTTGACACCATTGCTTGAATATCTCAAAGACAACTTTAGTTTAATAGGAATAAGAAGTTACACTTGAATTTTTTCCTAAATTTTGTACCCTTGGTCATTTACATCTTGATGATGTTTGTCATGGTCAGCTTCATGTGTCAACTTGGCCAAGTGGTGGTACCTGTTTGTCTGGTGGGCAGGCGCTGGCCTGTTGCAATGAGGACGTTTCATAGAATTAGATCATGATCATATCAGCTGTGGATACAGCTGTAATCAGCCAAGGCTGTAATTGTAATCAGCCAAGGCTGATTGTAATCAGCCAATTGTAATCAGCCAAGGCTGTCTTCTGCAATGAGTGATGCTCAGTCTGATCACTGGAAGCCTTTTAAGGAGGATTCAGAAGAGACAGGCTCTCTTCCTGCTTCAGCCAGTGAGTCCCTCCTGTGGAGTTTGTCCAGACCCTCCATCAGAATAGTTGGCTTCACAGACTGCCCTGTGAATTTTGGACTCTGCATTACCACGTTCGCATGAGACACTTTTTATAAATTTTATATTTGCGAGTATTCCCTGTTGATTCTGTTTCTCTAGAGAACCCTAACTAATACAGTATTATTGACTAACTAATTGGTCAAGGCAAAAATGCAGAGTAATCCTTATTTTCCCTCTCTTTTCTCATCCAAACTTTCACAAAATTTATCATTATATCTCTTAATTTTATCTTAAATGTTCCCCCCACTTTCCACTTACACCATCTTCATGAAATTCCATAATGTATCACCTCTTAACTCATTGATATCAACAGTTTCAAACTGCTCACTATGCTTTGTGCCTTTTACTTCCTTAGAATGTTATTCTTAAAGCATTTAAAAAATAGTACTAGAAGATGCATTTCAAAATTTCAAACATTATACTCTCCTGACCACTATGACCTACACATCCCAATGAAGAGCGTTGTAATGTTTAGCTACTTTGAAAATTTTAACATCGTATTTCTTACAATCAATTGCAGACATTAATTTACCTCCTTTTATGGTAAATGTTAATTCTTTTTGCTTTGTCAATGTTCTTTGGCTATGCTTATTACTTATGTTGCAAACAATGGCCTTACACTACTTTGGTTTTCTCCTTTTTCCTCTTTCAATTTTGTCTTTAGTTTTTATTATTTTTAAATTTCACATTGGTTTTAGATTTGCAGAGAGTATTCCTGCAAACACTTCCAATAACATTAAAAACTGAAATAGCCATGGGCAATCTTATTAAAGCTAAAGTATTAACAATGCTGTGATATGACAATTGAACCAAAGGTTTATTTTGGATTTTCCCAGTTTTTATACTTATGTCCTTATACTGTTCTAGGATCCAATCCAGGATCCCAATTTGCAGTCTGCATATCTCCTTAAATACCTCAAATCTGTGTCAGTGTCTCAGTCTTTCCTTGTTTCAGGACTTTCACATTTTTGAACAGTGCTGGCAAGATAGTTCATAAAGTATCCCACAATTTCAGCTTGTTTCATATTTTCTCATGATTGAACTGCTGTTGTGAAGTTTTGGGAAGATTATGACAGAAAAAAAGTGCTCTTTTTATTGTATTGTGTTAGGAGCCCATGATATCAACCTGATTTATTACTAGTGATTCTGTTCTTGAACACTTGGTTAGTGTGGTATCTGCCCACTTTTACAACTGTAAATTTAACTATTATTCCCTGTTTATACTCTAGTCATTAGAAACAAACTTCAAAATCCAAGAGGTATTGAATTAGGCTCTATGTCCTGGATGAAAGAATGTAAAGTATTTGATAAAACCATCCCAGCAATTCTGAAATATTTGAGGGAGATACCTTGAGAATATGCAAATATCCTGCTTCTTCTTAAAGTTTTTCCCACCAGTGGTTCAGCAATTATCACTGTCTTAATTCAGTTGTAATAATGTACCAAAAATTTTCTATTGCCCTATTTCTTCCCACATGTATTTATTGGAAAATATAGATTCAATAGATATAAAAGCCTTGGCTCATTTTTGTTGCTTGAGTCAAGGTCCAGATCGATGAGAGACAGAGAGTCTGAAAAAACATGGACAGAAGCTGTGTTTCCTCCCTGGGTCTGCAGGTTCTGCCACCCAGGCTCCTGTAAGAAACAGCAGTGAGAGACATGGTCCCTGCCTGGAAGAAGGCTAAAGACTGGGACAGCTGGGTGTGTACTCCTCCATAAATAAAATGGAGGATACAGACCCACATTGAGCCAGATTTTGGCCAGCAAAAAAGGAGATAAGAACCATACAGGCAACCTGATCTGAACAGGTGCATTTGGTGTGCCAGAGAGCTCTGAGGATGATTAAGTTATCTAACAGTGCCATCTGCTGGAAAGAACAGACAGTACAAAACATTGAAGGGATTTTTCAGAGATTACCCAGAAAATTATTTCAGGCCAACTGGAGCAGGTCTGGGAACCCAAACCTGCTTTGGTTAAGAAGCACAGACAAACCAACTGTTAAGGCATTGCCCTAAAACAAACCCAGGTCTTGATTTATGATGAAAAACAGAGCACCAAGAGACAGCAAATTTGTTTTACCAAAAAAAAAAGGAAAAAGATATTGCTATGGTGCCTTGTGAGCTACTCTCATCTCTGAGGCAGACTGCTGTAGGTGCCTGGCTTTGGTGGGAAACTAGGGGGCAAAATAGATTCAATAGTTGCCTAGTAAAAGAGATGAACAGATAGAGAACAAATTCAGCCAACAGGAAAATCTTATGTAATAGAGATAAAGTGACCTTTAAAATAAACTAAGCAAGAAAACCAGATGCCTCAACACCAGCAGAAAGTCCTGACTAATACCAGGAATAATGAAATATGACCCAACCAAAGGAACAAACTAACAAATCAACAACTGCAGGAATTGAAACAGCTAATCAATAATATTAAAACTGATCTTCTAAATGAATTCAATGAGTTGAAGGAAAATATGTAAAAAGATATAAAGGGTATAAAGAAGACACAGGGTGACCATACAGAAGAACTTGGAAACTTAAAAAACAAATGAAAGAATACATAGAAAATAGAAGATATCACAGAGATGAAAGATACTGTGGATAAAGTGAATAATATACTAGAGACACACAACAGCAGATTTGAAGAGGCAGAAGAAAAAATAAGCAAACTAGAAGACAGGACAATTGAATTCAAATGCACAAAAGAACAAATACAGAAATGATGGAGAAATTTGAATTGGATTGCAAAGAAATAATCTGCAACATGACATGCACAAATATAAGAATCATTAGTTGACCTAGAAGGAGAAGAGAAGAGCAAAGGGTTAGGAAGATTAGTTGAGGAAATAATGGTGGACTGTTTCCAGATCTTATAAAAGACAAAAATATGCAAATCAAACAAGCCCAACGAATCTCAAATAGAATAAATCCAAACAGGCCTACTCCAAGACACATGTTAATAAGTCCGTCAAATGTTGAAGAGAGGCATGAAATCCTGAAAGCAACAAGAGAAAATGAATCATCACATATAAGAGAAAACATATGAGGCCTACTTCAGACTACTCAAAAGGCAGTATGGAAGCAAGAAGGCAGTCATGCCAACTTGAATTCAGAAAAGCCATGTTTTACTCCTGATCCAGTCTTATGGGAACAGCTATTTCTTTTAATCCTAATTCAACATTGTGTGTTGGGAACTTTTGATCAGAACATCTCCATGGTGATGTGACACACCCAATTATGGTGTGATTTTGATTAGACAGAGATGTGATGTCACCCATTCCAGCTGGGTCTTAGTTAGTTTACTGGAATCCTTTAAAAGAGGAAATATTTTAGAAAGCTCTAGAAGTGACAGAAGCCTCAGAGTTGAGAGAGTAGATCTGACACAGCAAAGCTGACACAGTTGCCAACACATGGAGAACAAAGACACAGATGTTTAGAGATGCCTGGAACCTAGAAGATATGACCATGAAATACCAAACAAGCAGAACCTGGAGAGAGCCAAGGGAAGCCAAGAGATGAAGGCCAGTCCCAGAGAAGCAATCTGAGGAACCCCCATAAGAACAGTGGTTGAAGGCAACAGAGGCCAGGAACAAGGAACCAGCAAATTCCAGCCATGTGACCCCCCCAGGTGACAGAGGTATTCTTGACATATTGACCTTCCTTGAATTAAAGTATCCTTCCCTGGATGCCTCAGTTTGGACATTTTTATAAGCTTAGAATTGTAAACTTGTAACTTTTTAAATTCTTTTTAAAAGCTGGTTCAGTTCTGGTTTATTGCATGCCAGCAGCTTGCAAACAAACACAGCAGTGGTATGATATATTTAAGATACCAGAAAGACTTCCAACTAAGAATTCTGTATCCAACCAAGCTGTCCTTCAAAAATGAGGGAGAGATTAAAATTTTCACAGACAGACAAAGTCTGAGAGAATTTGTCAATAAGAGACCGTCCCCACAGAAAATAATAAAGGGAATTCTGTGTACTGAAAAAAAAGACAGGAGAGTTCTGGAGGAGGGCACAGAATTGAAGAGTACAAGTAAGGGTAACTTAAAGGGTGAAAAGATTTAGAAGGAAAACAATATATAGATCTGACAAATAAAAAACAAAGGATAAGATAGTAGATTTAAGAAATGTTATCACAGTAATAACTTTGAATGTTAATAGACTAAACTAGCCAATTAAAAGATAAAAATTGGCAGAATGGATTAAGAAATATAATTCAGCTAAATGCTGCTTACAAAAGACTCATCTTAGACCTAAGGATACAAACAGATTAAAGGTGAAAGGATGGAAAAATATTTTCCATGCAAGTTGTAACCAAACAAAAGCAGGAGTAGCTATATTAATATCAGACAAAATAGACTTTAAATGTAAACTGGTCATAAGAGACAAAGAAGTACACTACATATTAATAAAAGGGACAATTCATAACTAGAAATAACAATCACAAGTGTCTATAATCCCAATCAAGAAGCACCAAAGTACATGAGACAAATACTGGCAAAACTAAAGGGTGCAATAGATGTTTCAACAATAATAGTGGGAGACTTCAATACACCTCTCTCCTCTATAGATAGAACAACCAGACAGAGAATTAACAAGGAAATAGAGAACTTAAACAATTTGATAAATGAATTAGACCTAGCAAACATATATAGATCATTACAACTCAAAACACCAGGATATATATTCTTCTCCAGTGTTCATGGAATGTTCTCCAGGATAGATCATTTGCTGGGCCACAAAACAGGTCTTTATAAATTTAAAGGGATTGAAATTATTCAAAGCACTTTATCTGATCACAATAGAATGAAGCTGGAAATCAATCACCATAAAAGAACAAAATTTTCACAAATATATGAAGATTAAATAATGCATTCTTAAACAACCATGGATCAAAGAAGAAATTGCTAAAGAAATTGGTAAATATCTGGAGATGAATGAAAATTAGAATACAACATATCAGAACTAATGGGAGATGGCAAGGGCTGTGCTGAGAAGGAAAATTATTGCCCTAAATGCCTATATTAAAAAAGAAGAAAGAGCAAAAATTGAGGATTTAGGTGCTTACCAGGAGGAATTAGAGAAAGAGCAGCAAATAAACCCCAAAGCATATAGAAGAGAAATAACAAAGATTAAAGCAGAATTAAATGAATTGGAAAACAAATGAACAACAGGAAGAATCAATCAAACAAAAAGTTGGTTGTTTAAAATAATCAATAAAATTAATGGACCAAAAACCAGGCTGACAAAGAGAAAATGAGAAAGAATGCAAATAAACAAAATCAGAAATAAAAATGTAGTCATTACCATGGAACCTAAAGAAAAAAATATAAGAAGATACTGTGGAACAACTAGATGTCAACAAATTAAATGGCTTAGATGAAATGGACAAATTCCTAGAAACACATGAACAAGCTGCACTGAATTGAGAAGAAACAGAAAATTTCACAAGCCAATCACAAATAGAGATTCAATCACACAGCAAAAATCTTTTTTACAAAGAAAAGTCCAGGGCCAGATGACTTCACAGGGGAATTTTATTAAATATCCCAAAAAGAACTAACACCAATCCTGCTCAAACTTTCCAAAAAATTGAGGAAAAAGGAACACTACCCAACACATTTTATGAACTAATATCACTCTAATAGTAAGACTGGGTAAAGCTGCTATAAGAAAGTAAAGCTACAGGCCAATAAACATAGATGCAAAGATTCTCACAAAATACCAGCAAATCCAATCCAATGACATATTGAGAGAATTATACACCATGATCAAGTGGGGTTTATACTAGAAATGCAAGGGTGGTTTGACACAGGAATTCAATCAATGTAATACAACATATTAACAAATTAAAAGGAAAAAATCATATGATTATCTTGATTGATGCTGAAAAGACATTCAACACAATTCAGCATCATTTTCTGACAAAAACACTTCAAAAAGTAGGAACTGAAAGAAACTTCCTCAATATGATAAAGGCACATATGAAAAACCCATAGCCAGCATTATACTCAATGGTGAGGGACTGAAAGCCTTCCCTCCAAGATCAGGAATAGACAAGGATGTCCTTTGTCACCACTATTATTCAACATTGTACTAGAAGTTCTAGCTACAGCAATCAGGCAGGAAAAAGAAATAAAAGGCATCCAAATTGGAAAGGAAGAAGTAAAAATTTATTATTTGCAGATGACATTATATTAGGGAAGTCCTGAGAAATCCACAACAATATTACTTGAACTAATAAATTCAGCAAGGTGGTGGGATATAAAATTAATGTGCAAAAAAAGTAATGTTTCTATACACAAGCAATGACCTAAATGAGGAGTCAGTTAAGCAAACAATTCCATTCAAAATAACAGCTAAAAGAATCCAGTATCTAGAAATAAATGTAACCAGATATGTAAAGGACCTGTACACAGAAAACTATGTAATGGTGCTAAAGAAGTCAAAGATATAAATGGGTGGAAAGACATTCCCTGTTCATGGGTAAGAAGGTTAAATGTAGTTAAAATCCAGTTCTACCAAAATTGCAGGTTCAATGCAATACCAAACGGTATCCCAACAATCTACTTTGAGAACTTGGAAAAGCTAGTTATGAAGTTCATTTTGAAGGGAAAGTGATTTCAATTGTCTAAAAATACCCTAAAAAAAAGATGAGTGAAGTTGGAGGATTAACACTTTATAATAATTTTAAAGCTCATTATAAAACCACAGTGGTCAACATAGCATGGTACAAGCATAAAGATAGAAGTACTGACCGATGGAATTGAATTGAGAGTGCAGAAATAGACCACCCAATCTATGGTCAAATAGTCTTTTCAATAAATGGGCATGGAGAACTGGGTATCAATAGCCAAAAGAATGAAAGAGGACCTATACCTTACATTCTATACAAAAATTAACTCGGTATGGATCAAAGACCTAACTATAAGAGCCAGTATCATAAAACTCCTTGAAGAAATATAGGGAGGCATCTTCTAGACCTAGTACTATGAGGTAGCTTCCTAGAAATCCCACTACCTAATATATACCCAAAAGAGCTGAAAGCAGTGACAGGAACAGACATTTGCACACAGATGTTCATAGTAGCATTATGCACAATTGCCAAAAGGTAGAAACAATCCAAGTGCTCATCAAGAGAAGTATGGATAAACAAAACATGATATACACATACAATGGAATATTATGCAGCTGTAAGACAAAATAAGATCTTGAAGCATATGACAACATTGATGAAACTTGAGGACATAATGCTGAGTGAAATAAGCCAGGACACAGATGATAGATACTGTATGATTTTGCTTTTATAATCTTAATAAAGGTAAGCTCAGAGGCTTATAATACAGAATATAGGAGACCTAGAGATGCACAGAAGCTAGATATGGGTGAATGGTTGCTAAAGAGGTTGAACTTAAGTGTAAGGGAATGGATAGACATGAATGCAGTTCATTAGTGGATCTATAAGTAATATTGCCATATTGAAGGTGATTATGATTGAAAGCAGTTGTATAGAGCCATGTATCCCATTGATTAACACTACAAATATGAATAAGTTCTTGCATGAACTGCTTTGAAGGTGTGAATCTCGTACAAGGAGTCAATAATATGGGGTATAGAGGTGAACAACTATTACATGATATGGTCTATATTTAATGGAAAGACATCAGCAGTATCTCAGCAACACCAGGGGTAAATAATCTGGGAGGGTGAGACAAACGTTAAGGAAAGGTTTGGATTTTCTATTTGGTGAGGATGTGTTTATCAGTATTTTTCTCTTGGGAACAATGAAAAGTGTCTAATGGGAGTGTTGATGACTTTACAATTAAGTGAGGATAATGTGAGACATGGATTGTTGACTTTAGACATTATACATGATACCCAATGGATTAAGTTTGTTGAATGGTGGTACACAGACTGTGAAGTAGCATACTGAACTGTGGTATATACATATGATTGAATATTGTGTGGCTACAGAAAGGAATGAAGTCATAAGGCATGCAGCAAAGTGAATGAAACTGGTGGGACATTATGTGATGCAAAATAAGCAGAAACAAAAAAGCAAATACTGTTATGGTCTCTTTTAGAAAACACATTAAAAAATTGATGCATAAAACACAGTGTACCCCAAACAGTATGGATCCAAATAGACCTAGAGTGATACCGGACAAAGGCTGTGGATTCTTCTGCCAGATGCACTCAAGCTCAATAACCAATTCTTGAGACACTGGTGTTTCAAAGAGAGAAAGTATTTATTACCACATGTATAGCAGGAGACCAGATAGCCTATGGACCCAAAGTCTGTCTCCCTAAACAAGAGACTCAAGGCTTTTAAGCTCTCCAGCACAGTGAGGTGAGATCATTTACAAGAAAATAGTGTTCATAGTGAGTTCAAAAGTGAAAAGAAAACATTGTTAACATAAGTTAACATAAGTTGAAAGGAGCTATCTATTCAATGGAGCTATCTATTCAAAGGAGCTATCTATTCAATGGCAGAGCCTAGCAGTGCCAAGTGGCAGAGTTCAGCAAAGCCAAAAGGAGAACAGTCTTAGCATAGGTTAACATAGGAAGGCAGAGCTATCTATCTTTCTATGACAGAGCCCAGCAGATATAATTTACAATTAGAAGGGACTGCTAGTTAATTGCTGTTTTCTTTAGTGCTGAGATTTGTTAGAGAAGAATGAGACAAGGGGCATTAAGGTTCTCACAGCCACGTGGCCACCAGGTAAAAGATAAGGGCTTTTTACAACCTCTCCCCATGCCCCAGGATGTCCAAAACAGCTTAATTATAGTTCAGGGCTTTCAAGTACTTCCCTTGGCCTGTTCCAAAATCTCAAAAGCAAAAGAGTACATTTATATAATAATTCAGTAATTAAAATTATCCTGTAACTCCTACTTTCTCAGTTACAATTACTCCCTGTTGTTTGATCATCCCCAATCTTGAGGGATATACGGATGAGGGCCGCTCTGCCTACTTCCAGCTCACAAAGGGGCATCAACAATTAAGTGTTTGGGGACTGAAACTTCTTAATTGTAGTTGGATGTGCTCTTTATCTCCAGTTTTCTTCTGGAATGTTAAAGCTCTTCCCATATTTTGCTTAGGACTGAGTGTTATACAGCTTTAACGGTATTCAGATAGAAATCGCGCCAATATTTATTTCTTATCTGTTCTCCTGAAGACAAATTTTAAATCTTCCAGGGGTTTGTATTGATATCTACCTTCTAGAAATGGTCAGTTTCCTCTCCTTCTTCAGGATTTTCAGCTGGCTGTTTTTCAATCCTGGTCCTGTGAAACAGTCTAGGAGAGAGAAACTGGTTAGAGTGTGCTATCTTTATTTTACTATGGTGTATGCATGGTTTCACTCCCATCAACTTGACAGAGGAATGAGTTGTTAATAAGATTTCATAGGGACCTTCCAATTTCGGTTCCAACTGGTCTGTTGGATGTTGATAGTTCCAGTTTTTTTATAAAAGAGCTTGGTCCCAAGTTTAAACTGGTATAAGGGAACATCTGTAGGAAAAGAGAGCCAACTTGAGACACAGCTATGAATTACCTCTAAAGTGACCCCTAGGAACTGAACATATTTATTGATTTCTAACTCTTGTTCCATCCAAGTATACATACCACTTTGCTTGAGGAATGATCTCCCACATACCATTTCAAACAGGCTCATATGGAGCCTGCTTCTGGTGCGATTCTACCCCCATCAGAGCCACCAGTAATACCTTGTACCATGAGAGATCAGTTTCTTGGCAAAGTTTTGCCACCATCCTTTCTGTTTTCCCAGTAGACTGTGGTCTCTAAGATGCATGTAATTTCCAATTATGTTGAGAGCTCCTGACAATTCAGGTGAGACTTTTGA
>PVIY010046677.1:0-18315 GCA_004026745.1 Myrmecophaga tridactyla
GTTTATGAATGGGGTTTGAAGGTTGGGGGCGAGTGATGGTGGTGATCATTAACAGTGTCTGTGCCACCTGGGGTGCTGACACTCGGAATTTCTAAGTACGGCACTGGAGGCAGGCTGTGCTGAGGCGTGGGTCAGCTCTCTGTCCCCAGCGGGCTCCGTGGGCCTCTCTAGCTTGGACTTCCTGAAGGCTGCCCAGAAATGTCCACTCACTTTTAAAACCAAATAATGAAAGCTAGAGATTTCTGCAATTAATTCCCCCCCCCCCCATTCACATACTTTTAGACTCTTGGCTGTCAGCTCCATCTGGGATGGAGCCACATCCTCTTGGACTCTGTGATTTGACTTTCTGCCACCCTTTTGGACATGAGAGATAAGGCATAGGAGTGTGCTATCTCTGGAGCCAGGGAAAGAGAAGTTTCTAGGTTAAGAGGCTAGAGACAGTTTTCAAACCAGTGCATTGCTGCCGAGAGATGGAGAATAAGGATGACCATAAGATCATTAGATTAAGTAAGAATTAAGTCATGATGACAATGTAGTCAGAGTGATTTCAGTGGCATGGTAGCGATAAAAGCAAAATTGTGGCGATTTTGAACGCTTTTTATAGTAGAGAAACTTAGACAAAAATGATTCAATCACTTGAATTGATTATTTGAAATCTTTAAGATTATTTATTTAAGCCTGTCTTTGTGTACAAATTACAAAGAACATGTTCACAGAAGGTAAGCCTAAAGACCTAATTCTTCAAAACCTCATCCCCTCCTGCTTCCTTCTTCCTTTCTTCTTTAATCATCCTTCTCTTTGATATATCATACTTATAATTATTGTCTTTTTTAAACATAGATATAGAAAAAACCTAGTAAAATAATGAAATCTAAAAAAATAAAAGTATGTCAAGTACTTCTGGGTCCAGAATGAAAAAAAGGCAGCATAAGGGAAGCGCCATTATCTCTCCCTTAGGAACCTGTGCCATAGCCTGAGAATCTTAATGAACAATGGAAAGGGAAATCTGCCTAAATGAAGAACTGCCCCTCTTGCCCTGAGCTGCCCAGGGGTTAGAAAAGGAAAAAACAGACAGAAAATATTTAAAGGCTTTGTGAAAGGATGAAATACACTATTATCAAGTGAAAGCCATTGTCTTCAGAAGGTTCTGGAGAAGGAGGTAGGCCGGCAACTACAGTAGAATTCTCTAAAGAACTTTCCCCTTTCCTATGGAAACACAGAGCACAACATAACGCAGTCACTTCTTTCTGACTGGAATGTATTTCTCCTCCTCTTACTGGTGAGTTCCTAGGCAGTCTTCAATATTCAATTCAAACTATATCCACTTGATAATGCCTTCCATAACAGATGCCTTCCCTGGGCAGAGGAAAGTTCTTTCCTCCATCTTTTGTGCTCTGATAGGACTTTGCCCACACTTCTAAGTCTACTGCAAAACTTGTATTTGTTTAAAAGTCTGTCTTGTCTACTGGTCAGGTGTTCTATGACCTTTGTATCCTTAGTGCCTCATATAGTACCTGGTATACAGGAGGTAATTGATTACTGCATGAGGAAGAAAGGAAAAGAGAAAGAAGCAAAAGAAGGAAGGATGAGCAGGATGGAGGGTGAAAGAGAGGAGGCATCTGACTCCACCCTCCCTGGCGGAGAAAAACAGAAATGGATTCAAGAAAATTTAAAGGAAAAGGACCAAAAGGGGAGAAAACAACTTCATTGTGTCTTCTTTGCTTCCAACTCTTCTCTCTGCTTCCTCTCTCAAAACTTGGGATAACATGCCACAGCTGTCCCGTTTTCATTCCTGATTCCACAGTTCACTCCCAAAGGGAAGAAAATAAGCTGGACAGGCCAATGACTTCTTTTACCTCAACTCCTCAAACTACACATCATGACCTTTCCCATTGTAGGCACCGCCCTCGTTCACACCTACCCTCCTCATCTTCTCCACATACAGCGCTCTTTCTTCTTTGCTGGATGGTTACCAGCATCTCATGCCCCTTTGCTGAACATAGGTCCACACAAGAACTCCTGCCTCAGACTGAAAGCTAAGAACTCTTGAGGGAAGCCTGTGGTGGCTAGGCTGGAGAAACGCTAGATTAAGCCTACAAAATTACTTGAGAAAAAATATTGTCAAGAGGGTTGAGGCATCCCAGGATTTGGAAAGTAGAAAGGAGCAAGTGCTGGGAAAGGGCAGTTTATAGTGCTTCTCTCCAACACTTCTCAGACTCTTTCATGAATGACCTTTTCATGTTTTTCTCCTTGATCCATGGGTCAGAGTCATTTTTCTGACTGTCCTCTCATGATCCCTTCCCCTTTGGTTACTGGAGCTTCTTGACAGTCTGCCAAGCTGTATGCACTTTAGCCACCAGGAGTCGTGTCAGGGTCACTAAACCTGGGTGGAGCTGCTTCTCATTCTCCTATTCTCCTCAAACTCTCCCTTCCCCCAGGAGTTCTGGAACCACCCGTGGGGATCATATATACAAAAGCAATTTGTGAGCTGTTAAAACACTGTGCAAGAATTTAAAAACTATCATGAAGGAAGCCTTCTCTTTCTCTCCCATCATCTCTGCCCTCCTCTCATTTTGATTCCTCCTCCCCTCCTCCCCTCACATACTGCTGCTCCTCCTTCACCCAGGAGGCTTGGTCTGGTGCAGGGTAGGGACTAAAGTTATGTGCTGTACAGTGGGCAGAGTCAGAATGCAGGCAGGCATCTCAGCGCGAGGCCTTGGCAGAGTTCCCAGGCAAAGCCATCGGCCCAGGCCAGGACAGTAGGCATGGATAAGATGGGAGATGGCATAAGTATGGTGGCTGTAACCCCCCAACACCAATAACTCCCCCTGTAGCACAGCAGCTGCAGCCCCCACATGGGGGGAAGGCAGGGGTGCCAGACAGGTCCAGCTATCAGTCCTTGGTTCATAAGTTTCCAAGCTCAGCAGGTCTCCAGTCTCACCTAACCCACCTGCTACATACAACTTCCCACCCAGAGCAACCATGATGTGGCCAGCCCGTGGTACCCCCATAGGGCTCAGAAGCGTCCCTGGCTTCTCAAGTTTGGGGTCATAGTGCAGTAGTGAGGCCAGGTATTGGCCAGTTCCACTGCAACCACCGCTCACATACAATCGACCTTCCAGAACAGCAGCTGCATGGGCGAAGCGTGGGGCTGGAAGCACAGGTGCTGGCCTAATGGAGAACAGGACACCAAGTCAGGCAACTTATCATCTTTAACTCTCCTTCTTTTCAAAGTCCCCAAGTCTCCCCAATGCCTCAGAAACACCCCCTTCCCTGCTCACCTCCAGACATTGAACTTGGGGTTATAGGTCTCCACAGAGTTGAGGGCAACACCATTGTCTTGCCCACCTAGAGCATAAAGTTGTCCATCCAATGCCACCAAGGGAAAAAAGCTCCGAGCCTGGCACAAAGGTGCCATCTCCTCCCAGTCCTCTTGACTGGGGTTCCACCTGGACAAAGTGGAACCAGAGATTGGAAGAGTGATTCTAGGAGTCTGCGGTTGGCTGAGTCAGCAGTTCCCTTCACCTGCCCGCCTTAGGATCTTTCACACCCTTCCCACTCTCAGGGGCCCATACCTGAGAGTTGAAGCCAGGGTGTTGGTGTGGCTGTAGAAATCCTGTCCCCCACATACGTAGAGTTCACTCCCTGCCAGGCTGGCAGCCCCATGCCGGAAGCGCCCCGGGGCAGGCAGGGCAGGCAGCCGCCCCCACTCCACGGTTCTCACCAGTCCCATGCCACAGCAGAAAGCTCGAGCCCACCACACTCCTCTGGAGGGCTGTCCTGTGGCCATGTCCGATGTGATCCCATCCCCACCAATCACCACCAGTGCCTGGTCAGGCTCCCTTCGCCTCTCGGGACCTGGAACCTCACTCTCCACCATCATTTGGTGCAGCAGCTGTGGGGACAGGGGTGGGGGTAGCCCAGCCGCCCTCACCCTCCTCAGCTCCCTGGTGGACATGCGGCCAAAGCGGATACATCGCAGCAGGGCTTTGGCCTCTGACTCTTGGGTCTCAGGGTTGGCAGCTAGCCAACACCTTGCAGCCACGAAGGCTTCAAACTCCTCCTGCAGGTGCAGCTCATCGCTCTCCAGGAGCTCAGCCAGGCAGGCAGCTGGTAAAGAGGGGAAAGTGGGGCATAAAGCCACAGCAGGCAGGTGGGTAAGGAGGTAGTGACGGGCTTTACTCCAAAGCCTCTCCAACCCAGGGGCTTCAGCCATGGGGAACAGGGCCAGGCAACGGGCAGGGCTGAGGCCCTGTGCCAAGCCTTTCTGGCACAGAGCCAGGCAGGAAGAACTCTGGTACTGCAGGGCAGCCTGGGCAGCTCTTAGCAGTCCTGGCCACCTTGCCCGCACAGCTCCGGAGTAGGCAAAAGAGACAAGGAGCCGCAGGTCCTGGGCAGAGATGGTATGCAGAGACACCTCCGTGCCCTGGGATTCCCTCATTCCACTCAGGAGCATGGCCCCAAAGAACTCGCTGCCACAGGCCAGGGCTGCTCGATGCACTGCAGGAGGTGAGAAGAAGAAGAAGGGAACCCGAGTGTTTCAAGACTGCCAGGCACTGCTCCAACTTCACAACCCCAACTTTGGGGCCAACC
Source organism: Myrmecophaga tridactyla (assembly GCA_004026745.1). Taxonomy (NCBI): domain Eukaryota; kingdom Metazoa; phylum Chordata; class Mammalia; order Pilosa; family Myrmecophagidae; genus Myrmecophaga; species Myrmecophaga tridactyla. The sequence continues at coordinate 4,594 of PVIY010046677.1, forward strand.
AACCAAAGCTACAAACCAAACCATAGTGCATATTGAAATAACAATGAAGTTCTTATTAAAATGCAGATTTTCAGGTGCTCATCCCTAGAGATTCTGATTCAGTAGGTTGGGGATGAAGATTCTAGGAATTTGTATTTTAACATTTCAAACAGCCTGGGTGATTCTCATGTTAATGACCTGCAGACACTTTGAGAAGCATTGCTTTAGCCTCTTTGATCTGGGTTAGTTAGAAAAAGAGTCTTGGTAGATCAAGTTGAAAAGATACTATGGACAGCATTTGCTAAGAGGGGACAGAAATTAAATAGAAAAGATGAATGTACAACTTATATAGGTCTTTCTATATCATCCATGGAATAAGATTCTTTACAATTGTAAGAGCCATGGCCATCAGCCATTCTATTGGTCAGATTTTGCTGAGAATGTGACATCACAATCAGAAATGGCTGCAACCCAACCTCATCTGATAGCCATCTCCTGTTGTCCAAGATTTAGCACTTAAGACTTCTCATGCGTCCTAGCTTTTCTCTGTGTATTACCCACCCCCTGTTCTTTCCCCAACTCTCCCTCACCACCACTCCCCACCCCACCCTGGTTTAGATATGATTTGTGGAGTCATGAGATTAGAAACTTGAAAGGAACTTTCAAAATCATCAAATTCAAATTACTGTTTTAAAGATAAAACAGTCCTATAGGAAGAAAGTGGTTTGTTTTTAATTCCATGCAGCAACTGCCTGGACATATAGATCATCACCATTCACTTCACTGATGCCAGGCTACAATGAGCATGCTTCTGTACCAGCTGCCTCGCTATCTGCGTGGCCTTCATGTCCCCAAAACCGTCCTAGCAACTATTGCTGTTAAACATCTTGACCTTATTAGCCTTGTACTATAACTCAATTTGCAGTACTCAGCATCAGCTATGGAGTATTCTGGCCAAAATATTTAACCTAAATGTAATCAAGCCTTTAGATCTAACTTTGAATTTATAGGTAATTGAGAAGCTAAAGGAACAAATTAAGCAAAACTGTGAGGGGGGGAAAAACATACAAATCTAGAAAATGGGATATTTGATAGAAGAACTAATCTTGTTTTTTTAATAAGTCAAGTCATTGAAAGGGGAGAGAGGACCAAACTAGTCTAAAATATACTTCAGAGATATTCAATTCAGTACATCATAATCCTTGATTATTGAACAAATTAACTCTAAGACTTTTTTTTTGATTGCTGGAAAAATACAAATATGGGCCAGGTAACATTAAGGAATCACTAGTTTTGGTGGGCATGATAAAGGTATAGAAGTTTTGTGGGAAAATATTCTCTTTTAAAGGGATACATATCCAAGTAGTAAGGAGTTAAAAGCCATTAATTAACTTTTAACTTCTGTAAAATAAAAACAAAAGAATAAGATAAAGAGATGTAACAAATATAGTAAAATGTTAGTTGTTAAATCTGGATGATGAGTGTTTAGGTGTTTTAATATTCTCTTTAATATCCATATGTGCTATGTGCTTGAAATGCTTCACAATAAAAAATGGGGAAAAAAATGCTTAGGCAGGACACATGTGAGGCTTATGAGCTCCATTCTGCATTGACCAATGTAGCCTGTTTACCTTCTTAAAGGGTAGATTATGTTGATATGGCTTTCCATTGTCTTCTTAAGCAGTAGATAGAGGTGAGGTGCTTTCCAAGGGGTAAATATTAGTGACAGTTTTCAAGTACATAGGACCTGAGAAAATCTGTATCCCTAGAAGCAGGCTAAACCATTTCAGCTTCCATGTCACCAGCCCACGTAGACTCTGTAAGGTCAGAGTCAACTATAGAAGGGCTCACAATCACTTGTACCCACCTCTTATTCATCATTATCCTTTAAAATTTTAAGTAACAAGTTCCCACCACTAAGTTAGAATATTTCTTAGGGAAATGCAAACAGTGAATATGTTCAAGTTCTAAACCTCAATGAGAATTTTATAATTTTTAATTCCTCCCTTCTAATGCTATCAGAAATGATAACAAACACTTTACATGATGGTTAAGTTTATGTGTCATCTTGGTTGGGTCATGGTATACAATTGTGTGGTCAAAAGCAAGCACTGGCCTGATTTTATTGTGTGGATATTTTGAAGATTTAAATTATTAGTCACTTGATTGCATCTATGGCTGATTAAACTACAATCTGTAAAGGAGATTGCCTTCAGCAATAAGAAGAGTCTCATCCAATATCTTGAATGCCTCAAAAGGAAAACTGGTGATTTCAGTGGTCAGAAACAAGAATTTCTCCCTCTACTCCAGTCAATCAGCTTCTCCTGGGAAATTCGTCAAAACCTTCATTGGAGTTCCCAACTAGCAACCCACCTTATGACATCTGGACTTGGTGAGCCCATGGCCCTATAATAGAGTTCATAATATTTACATACGTATATATCCTGTCAGTTCATTTCTCTGAAGGACTCCAACGAATACACTGAAAGTGTTCTTGAGAAATTCTTAGGATGAGATTTCTGAGTTGGTTCTGGGGTTTTGGAATTGATTCTCTAATCCATTTAGATCAAAAGCCACTAATGACTCTATGTCTAATGACCAAGATGGCACTGATAGTCCATGGTCTGAAATTGTGGTAGCGAAATGTAAAAGATCACCATTGGATATTCAAATTCTTATAAAAGGAAGTCTCTGGGTGACAGTGTTTTTGATACCATAACAGAGTTACGTCAGTTAAAACCTATAATGATGTTGGTTGGTTGTTCCTAAATATGCTGGATATAGGTGTTAAAGACAGGTATGAACTCAAGGCTTCAAATTCCCAGCTCAAGCACCATATGAAGGACATGAAAGTTTCTATGTGTGCCTTGAAAGAAACTCTTATTTCTTGTAGCTGTAGACATGAGATTTCAGAGTCACATTTTGTGAGTGTCTGAACTACAACATAAACTGAATTTCCAACTTTGCAGGATGTTTGCTGTTAAAGGCATTTGCTGAGAGCATTGATTGGGAAAGAATGGGATCCTGAAAATTGGAATGGGGACATATGGGCTGATACTGATGATGGTGGGACATTGAAATCCTCTGTCGTGCTTAGTCTCTTTGCCAAATAAAATAAACCTGCAACAGTATCCTGTTTCCTCTGAGAGTCCTAAAATCATTTTGAGTCCCAGTCATTCTCCTAATGAGTTGCTGTTTGACTTTGACCATGTCTTGTAAAAGCTGAACTAGATCATTGCTAAACTAACCCTTGTAACTTTAAACTTTTATGTGTCCTTATTCCAACCCCATTTTCCGGGTCCTATTTGTCTTTGATATGGCTGCATAGGAGGCAATATATAGCCTAGAGGAAGCAGACTGGTTCAGTGGATGAGAACTTGTATCCTGCTTCTTACCAGTTAACATTATTAATTTTAATGTTTCTTATCTGCACCAAGGGAAAATGGTATCGACTTCACTGGTTTTCAGTGAGAATTAAAAGTGATGGCATGTGTAAAAATTCCTGGTATCTGGCACCTCATTAAATGTTAGTAGAACCTGAATAACACTCAACATCCTCATCCCTACTTAGCTTTTCTGGTGATGAGCACAGTTAACTTCAAAGTGCCACAGCTTAGTAGCTTAAGATTCTGGCAAAACAGTACCAGACCTTACTCAGTAGCTCCCAGACTCATAGGTCTGCCATGGTATCCAGCACACTTAGATGAAAGGACACAGTATAAGTTTTTCTATCATGCTTATCTGCCTTTTCCTGTGTCCTGAACAGAAGATGCCAAGAAGGCATCTTTCTGCTTGTTCTACTGCCATGGATTATACCCTTGGCTTCAGCCAGCTGGCTGGAAAGTCCTTGTCACTGGGCATAGCAGAGGCCAGAGAATGAAGGGTGAGCTTAAATCTGTCACTACTCCTAGGAAAACAATTTAGCTGCGCATGCCCAGCACTGAGTGGGTCAGGAGAGACACCTAAGGCCATGCAGGGAAATTCGGACTACAGCAGGATTCAAAACAGCTAAGGCAGGGATCAAACTACCTGCTATTTGCACACACCATTCATGTAGCACTGCACCTGCAGCAATATAACGCCCCACAGGTCCTCACCCCTCAGCCGGCAGCCTCCTGCCTCAAGCTCCAGGTCACACCCGACGCCCTCTCTGTGTAGACGCTCGATGCTGCGCAGATTCTCCCTTAGCTCCTCCATCTGACTGGGCTTCTTTTCATTTTCTCGGGCACCTCCAGCCTCTCTGCATCTCGACTGCGTCGCGGCTTTCACCCGGGGCGCTCCCAGGGCCTCTGCGGTGGCCAGGACATCCCCCGGAGGGGCGGGGCCAAGCACCCCCTCATAGGCAAAGGTCAGGACGGCCTCCCAGCCCCCGGGGGCCACGTCGAGGCTGAGGGGCGACCGCGGACCTCCGCCTTCCAACAGCCTGTCTCGGAAGAGGCTGCTGACTGCGGCCAAGACCACCCGGTGCACCCCGTACACTCGCCCCCCAACCGACACCTCTTCGTCCAGCAACAACCTCTGCTCGCGCAGCCGCTGTGCCTCGGTGAAGAACTGGCTCGGGTGCTCCTCGCTGAGCAACACCTCAGGCGCCACCGCGTCCTCATCGTCGTCCTTCTCTTCCTCCTCCTCTTCTTCCTCTAGGTATGCTAAGGCTGGAGAGGGAAGGTTCCTCAGAGCCAGGGCCCTGGGTCCAGGCTCCTCCAGCGGGAAAGGGGGCAAGCCGGGATCCTCGTCCGGGGAAGCAGGCCAGGAAGAGGCTGTTGGAGCTGGCAAAGGGACGCCGAGGTGGTCCTTCTGGACGGGAAGACAGATGCGCCGGGAGTCAGAGGGACGATGCGCGGTGCTGGCGACGCTCATGGCCCGGCTCGCTGGATTGCAACAGATAAGCAGAGACAAGAGAGGAGGGAGTCAAAGCCAGATCCTAAGAGGCCAGAGGAACCCCTGCCCCCAGCCCCGCGGCATGCCAGTCCCTTCAGCTGCTCCACCCCTCACCGTCCTGAAACTACAGCCCGGGTTCCAGCAGCCGGGATAGACCGATGCAGTTATGGGTCCACCAGGTGCAGCAACGCTTACAAGAAACGTACGTATAGATCCAGTGCTAGGGACCGTACTCGGCCGGTCCTGCCCCCATCTCTCCAGTCACCCTCCCGAGGGACCAGCGTTCCCCTCACCCTCTCACTCTCGCGCCCCAGCGTGGCAGAGGGAGCGCTCCCGGCGTCCGAGACGGCGGCCCTACCTGGCTAATTATAGCCGGCGCTGGCGGGCTCGGTGCTGGGCACCCGATGCCCGAACTCGGACACCCAATCCCCTGGGCCCCGACCCGGGATGACCCCCTTTCCACCTATAGGTCACGCCAGAGTGCTGAGCAAGGCAAATTCTTTAGCCAAGGAGGATGCGGGGATCAGGTGGAGTGACCCAGGTCAGAAGGCCTGCATTCACCCCTGGGAGGAAAGTAAAGCGTGTATTTTGAATCAATTCTAGGTTTTGACTATTAACTTTTCTGACAACAATAGAATCGGGACCCTGGAGCGAACATAGACAAATTATCTCCATAGACTGCGGAGCAATCAAGGCTGGGTGGGGGAGGCGAAGGGGCAGAGGTCAGGGCTACGGACCCTAGGTCACCCACCTTCGGCTCGGGTTTTGCTCTCTGGCGGGTGCTGGGGTCGGTGGGAGGATCCCGCGGCACAGCCCTGGGTCTTCAGAAGAGTCTGAGGAAGTCTAACCTTTGCCTTGGCCGCGGGAATGAGGACCCCCTGGAACGTGGGGTCAATCTCTGTGCTGCTGCGAGACCGGAGTCTTGGATTGGATGAACTGGGGGTAGGGAGTGCAAGTATTCTGACTGTTTGGGGTGGGACGCCACAGCCGCGTCCTTGGCTGGGGATAACACCTCTTCCCCATCTTGAGTCCAAGCCCGCGGCGGAAGCCCCTAAAGCTGTTTAATCGCTCCGTGACGAAATTCCGAGTGTCTTCTCAGGGAAGGGGACAGCGACGCCCCTTCCCTCCCCTCTTCCGCGGAAGGGAGTAAGACAGGTCATGGGCTGCTGAAAGGAGACTCCCTGCTTTATAAAAAGGCTGATTCCGTTTGGGTAGATTGGCCAGACAAGCAGACTTACGGGGAATGTAGGAAAGACTGCCCCAAACGACTCAGGTTAGAAGGGTGGAACTCGCGTGGGGGAGGGCGGGGAAAGTGGGTGTCCAGCACCCCTCGGGCTTTCAGAGCATTTCCTGCTAACCTGAGTACCCCAGCGGACCCGAGGTCGCGTTTGGCTGGAGGGAGCTACCTGGGAGAACTCAACTCTCTGCCCGCACTCTTCAAAGTGGTTCCACCAAGAGAGGAAGCTGGTGGCTGCTCCAACAAGACCAGGAAATAAGTTATTCAGTTCTCACAGCCACAAGTTGTCCCCGCCCAAGGTAAAAGGGCTAGTGACCAGACTCTGCATTCCTTTTCCCAGCCCAGACGGTTAAGATGCCTCTTGTGGCCTCCCCGCAGCGCGACAAAGAGGTCGAAACCTTGAGCCCCTACCAGGAAGAGGAGAGCCACCATTCCACGGAGACATATCCTAGGCTGGCTCCTGCCCTCCCCCGACATCTACCTCCAAGAACAAGGACACTGGACCTCACTATGAGCTCTATGCCAACTCCATGGTCTCCAGACGGCTCCCCCAGAACTGCCCATCTTTGGAAATTCTGCAAGGCTCTGCCACGGTGAGATCCACGCCCCACAGCTAATGCAGACTAAAACCCAATGTTCTGGGCCACTAGTCACCTTCCATTAATGCTCTGGGACTGCCCTCCCCCACTGGATCTCCAGGACTATCAGCTGTCTTCCTGGCTGCGGATGTGCTGGCTGGGAAGGGGAGTCTTAGAATCTCAGCCCATCAGTGCTGTCTCAACTAAGGTAAAACTTAGCTTCCGTCTCTGCAGAGGTTTGGCCTGGGGAAAAGACAATCCCGGGAATTCCAGAGCTATGCCGGGCCAGGTCCCAGTGCCCCTTGGCTGGGTCATGAAGGTCATGGTCACACATTGGAGCTCAGGGTTCCCCAAAATTGGGGATCCAAGACGGTGAGAGAGAACTTGAGGACAGAAGAGCTCTCAGAGGGTATATCCGAGGAGAGAGGAGAAGATTGGGGGGTGGGGGAGGACTTTACACAGACTGCTGCACCTCCCTCAGCACCCTGCTCCCTAGATCCGCTGCATGCTCAACATGTGGGGAAGCATTCACTACATGTGAATAAATAAAAGTTTATTATTTATTTATAAAAAGTTAATAAATACTGATTCTGTGACTGCTTACCTTTGTGTTCCATTCTTCTGGAAGCATGGAGTGCAGCTGCAAAACATGGACCCCAAAACTGAGTGGCCAGTAGTGGGCTTGGTGATGGTGATCATCCCTCTGGGCATGACTCTGGCAGGCATATAGTAGGAGTTTAAGACAAGTGGCAAGGAATCCAGGGATGTGTGAGGAGGCCATGGATATGGTGGTGAGAATTGGACAGAGGTGAGAGGATCCAAAAGGGGATGTGGGATGGAGAGTATGTGTGTGTGTGTGTGTGTGTAAAACCAGCTGTTGCCTGAGAAGGCCAGGTTAAATAGGGGGAAACAAGCAAGTTGAGATTCTGGAGCAAAAAGCTGAGGAGATCCTGTGGAGGAGAGCTGAAATTGAAGGGCTTTGCTGAGACCTCACCAACAGCCCTTCAGTGGGAAATAAGGAGGACTTATTCTGATGACCACTAAATAAAACCATGGTGAGCATTAGCTAAAACCATAGTGAGCACTAGATGAAACCAAATGAGAAATGCTGTTTCTTGCCCCCAGATATTTCCAATCCTGAGATGTACTTCTCTGGCAGGGGAAGGAATGCTTTGCAGTTTGAGGCAAGAAGAAAAAGAACATCCATTTGACTAGAACGTTTATGGGAAAAGGCTGGTGGGAAAGGGAACCAGAGGGTTAGGGAAGAGAGTTAGGTTGGGACAAGGAGAGTGAGGAGATGAAGTAGCAATGAGATAGTGTGAAGTTAGTTGAGAAATGAATAAAAGGGAATGAATGGGGGATGCAAGGGCAATTCAGTGGTAGAATTCTCACCTGCCATGCAGGGGCCTGGGGTATGATTCCTGGTCCATGGACTTCCCCCAAATACAAACAAACAAAAATTCAAGAAATGGTGCTGCAATAACGAGATACTCACATGGAAAACTAATGAAATGTGACCCCACCAGACAGCATTAAAAAAAAGGGGGGGGGGGAGGAATGAATGTCTAAAAATGTCACCTCCTCTTGGAGCAGTGGAGCTCATTAAGGCAAATTTCTTCAGAAAAGACCCAAAACTTCTGATTCTTTATACTGTTTGCAAGCTGACCAGCAGACCGCTCAGAGTCCTATAAATCTGTCTAGTTTACAAAAGTCTCTTATTTTTCCCAGCCTAACCCAATTCACTGACATTGAATTGGGTAAGGGGGTAACGATCCTGGTTGAGTGAGGGGAAGCCAGGACGTGCTCCTTAAAACTCCATTTTTCCCCTCTGTTCGTTCGGTTAGGTTGCATTTTCTTGGAAAATATGGTCCCACAGTGGCGTAGTTCAGAGGGCAATTTCTTTGGTATGTTCTCTATCTTCTTCCCTTTGGTCACTGGGGTCCTCACTGCAGCCAATATCTCTGGGGACCTCAAGGTAAGAAGGATGTCTAGCTAGTGAAAGCCAGTACACTCTTGTCTTCTCTTCCCTCTGGCCTTCATGGTCAAACTTTTCCCCCAGGACCCTGCTACAGCTATTCCTGAGGGGATCCTCATTGCCATCATGTGGACCACACTTTCTTACCTAGGCATCTGCCACCATTGGCAAGGCCTTCTATTCCCACCTTCTTGAGCAAAATGACCTGGAGCCCTGATTTCTGCACACACTAAGGGAGAGTATAGGTGATGAAATAAGCGAGAGGCATTTGTCAATCACATTAAAAGTATTTATTTGCAGATAGCTCCCACTTCCTTCAACATTTTTCCCATCCCTCATATCTGTTAATGTCCTTTGATTATCAGATTTGGCCCTCCCCCCAACTCCTACACCCACATACATATACACTTCCTCTTTGGCATAGATGGTAACTAGATAGTCCTACTGCTTTGGAGTGGGGATCTCTCCCCATGACAGAGTTTGTATCTTCAATCTCATTCCTAGGCTTCTGCATGCTCTGACATGTTTCAGGAAATACAGCTGATGTGGATGTACAGAATGGAAGCTAGCTGGGCCCAGAGTGCCAGTATGGTTGGGAATTCAGCAGTTGTTGAGAGCAAGGGTCCTGCTTCTATGGGCTCTCTAATCACTACCAAGTTTGTAAACCAGGGGAAAATTAGAAAGAGAAACGCTACTTAGTCCAGTGCCAGCATAGAGTAGACACTCAACTATCTTTAGAGTATCACTGATAGATACCTTTGAAGATGGGATATATATATTTGGAATTCCAGTGGGATTTTATTGGGATAAATTAGAAAAAAAAATCAATATTTTACAGACCATCATTTCTAAATTTTATAAATTTAGCAGAGATTCTGACCCATATATATATATACATACACTATAACACTTCTGTTCTAATTTGCTAGCTGCCGGAATGCAACACACCAGAGACGGATTGGCTTTTAATAAGAGGGGATTTATTTTGTTAGTTCTTCAGAGGAAAGGCAGTTAACTTTCAAATGAGGTTCTTTCTTACGTGGGAAGGCGCAGGGCGATCTCTGCTGGCCTTCTCTCCAGTCCTCTGGGTTCCAACAACTTTCCCCAGGGTGATTCCTTTCTGCATCTCCAAAGGCGTGGGCTGAGCTGCCAGTGCTGAGATGAGGTATTCTGAGCTGCTTGGGCTATGCTACATTGAGCTCTCTCATTTAAGCACCAGCCAATTAATTCAAACATCATTCATTGCAGCAGGCACGCCTCTTAGCCGATTGCAGATGTAATGAGCAACAGATGAGGTTCACATACCATTGGCTCATGTCCACAGCAACAGAACTAGGCACGTTCACCTGGCCAAGTTGACAACTGAATCTAACTACCACAACATCCCAACAAAAACAGAACCCCACTGAATATTTGCCAATTCATAGGAAGACAATTTTCCACTTCCCCAAACATTTTCAAAATTTTGAGTTCCCACTGTTCACTTTGCAGTGGAACTAATCCCTTGTGGCTAGGGGCATTGATACAATTTAATATGTCCTACAACTTCCGGGAAAGTTAGGTGAAAACATGGATGGAATGCAATAATTTAGGCTTTGATTTCTGCCTTGCTGTTCCCTTTTCTCAGCCCAGAATCATAGTGTCTGCCTTCAATCCCCTGACGTCTGCTGGAATCTTCAGTGCCAATCTGTTCTCTGCCCTCTTCTACTTTGTTTCAGCCCTCAAAGTCTTTCAGGTTAGTTGGTGTCTTAGGAAGAAGCTTGAGGGAGAAAGGAGAGAACATAAGTAGATAGGGTCATCCCATGAGTATAATTTCTTGAAGGGAGAGGGGCAAAAGAGGGCTCAGTTCTCAGCAACCAGGAGTTAGATGGTGACTAGGGAGATGAAGATGACTGTGGCTGGCTGGTACACGAAACTTGGTTAGTGAGTGAGTAAGTAAGAGAGTAAGATACAGCAGGAAGGTACTGGAGATTTGCCAATTAACAGAAAGACAATTTTCCACATCCCCAGACATATTCAAAATTTTGAGTTCCCACTGTTCACGTCTCAGTGCAACTAGTCCCTTGTGGCTAGGGGCCACAAGAAGCCCAGAATTGCAAACAGAAAATTTCCATTTCCTCTTCTTCCAGACAAGTGATGCCCCATCTCTAATCATTCTACACCACTCATCCCTATGCGTAGATGTGAACTGGGGCTGTTTGGTCCAGGTGGGCACTCACCTTGTGGCACTGTCCTATTCAGTGAGCTTGACCAAAATACGAGACCACATCACGGACTTCCAGTGAGGGAGTCTCTAGACCAGAGATTGTAAACTGGCGAAATATGGATTGGATCTTCCCTGCAAATAAATTTTTACAGTATTCACACAGTAAAGCATTCCCAATTTTTAAAAATTAAGTGCCAGCATTTAAAATCCAGGCATTTGGTAATCTTGGGGCTGCATCCCATGGGACACACTTAGCTGGAGTCAGTTGGCTGCCATTCCCATGGGACAGGGCACATGCTCTCTACTTTGCCTGTTTCTAACTGGGCCACTTTATTCTTTGATATTACATGACTGGCTCCTGAAGGTTTTCGAGTTCTCAATCTGTTGCCTGGACAGAGAAAGAAACCAGCTTTCTAAAATCTAGGAGGGGCAGTGAAAGAAAAGGAAAATGTGCTGATTTGAAACTGTTATGTACCCCAGAAAATAGATGTTCTTTTTCCTAATCAAAACTTGTAGAGGCAGATCTATTGTTTAGAGTGAACTCTTTTGATTGGATCTAAGACCTAAACATTAGATCTAAGACCATAAAACTTTTAGAAGAAAATGCAGGGAAATATCTTATCAATCTTATAATAGGAGGCGGTTTCCTAGACCTTACACCCAAAGCACAAGCATTGAATAAATAAATAAATACATGGGAACTCCTCAAAATTAAACATTTTTGTGCATCAAAGATCTTCGTCAAGAAAAAAGACAGGCTACACAATGGGAGACAATATTTGGAAATGATATATCAGATCTAGTATCCAGAATATATAAAGAGATTGTTCAACTCAACAACAAAGACAGACAACTCAATTACAAAATGGGCAAAAGACATGAAGACACTTGTCAGAAGAGGAAATACAAATGGCCAAAAGGCACATGAAAAGATGCTCAACTTCCCTAGCTACTAGGGAAATGCAAATCAAAACCACAATGAGATATCATCTCACACCCACCAGAATGGCCATTATCAATAAAACAGAAAATGACAAGGGCTGGAGAGGATTACTTACTTATCCACTGTCGGTGGGGATGTCAAATGGTACAACCACTGTAGAAGACCTGTGGTGTTTCCTCAGGAAGCTAAGTATAGAATTGCCATATGATCCAGCAATACCATTGCTAGGTATCTACTCAGAATTCTTGATATTCTCACAGGGGGCAAGAACACAAATGGACATTTGCACACCAATGTTTATAGCAGCATTATTTACAATTGCCAAGAGATGGAAACAGCCAAAATGCCCATCAACAGAAGAGTGACTAAGCAAGCTGTGGTATATACATACGATGGGATATTATGAAGCTGTAAGACAGAATAAAGTCATGAAGCATGTAACAACATGGATGGACCTTAAGGACATTATGCTAAGTGAGATTAGCCAGAAACAAAAGGACAAATACTGTATGGTCTCACTGATATGAAATGACATTAGCGAATGAACTTGGAGAATCTCAGTTGGTAACAGAGACCATCAGGAGTTACAAATACAGTAGATATTGGGTAATTGGAGCTGAAGGGATATAGATTGTGCAACAGAACTGATTGTAAAAATTCAGAAATGGATAGCACAATACTTCCTAACAGTAATACAATAATATTAGAACACTGAATGAGGCTCATGTAGAATGATAGAGGGAGGAGGGCTGCAGGCACAAATGAAATCAAAAGGAAAGACAGACAATAAAAACTGAGATGGTATAATCTAGGAATGCCTAGAGTGTATAATGATAGTGACTAAATGTGCAAATTAAAAAATGTTTCTGTATGAGGAAGACAAAGGAATGTCAATAATGCAGGGTGTTGAAAATAGATGGTAATTAATATTTTAAAACGTTAACGTATGTGTGAGACAAGCAAAAAATATTTGGTACAAAATTTATATTTTGACTAGTGCATTTCCTAATATAACTTATGTGGACAACTTAATCAAACACTATAGTACTTGGAATCTTGTGTAGGACCTGAGATTTTGTAGGTTTGTTCAGAGTGATGCCCAGATAAATCCCAGAGCGATTTGAACAGTGAATAGGGAAGTATTTGCAGAGTCCTCTAGGAGGAATGGTGAGAAAGGGGGAAACTGCAATTTCCCCAAGTGGAGAATTCTTGATATTCTCACAGGCAGTGGGGACAACCAAAGCAATAGGCCGAGCCTCCAATCTTGGGGTTTGTTCATATGAAATTTAATCCCAGAAAGAATAGGCTAAGCCTACTTAAAATTAGGTCTAAGAGTCACCCCCAAGAGAATCTCTTTTGTTGCTCAGATGTGGCCTCTCTCTCTCCAGCCAACACAAGCAAACTCATTGCCCTCCCCATCTACGTGGGTCATGACTCCCAGGGGTGTGGACCTTCCTGGCGACGTGACAGAAATCCTAGAAATAGCTGAGACTCAGCATCAAGGGATTGAGAAAACCTTCTGGACCAAAAGGGGGAAGAGCGAAATGAGACAAAATAAAGTGTCAATGGCTGAGAGATCCCAGAGTCAAGAGGTTATCCTGGAGGTTATTCTTACACATTAAACAGATCTCACCGTGTCAGTCAAGATGTAATGGAGAGGCTAGAGGGAACTACCTGAAAATGTAGAGCTGTGTTCCAGTAGCCATGTTTCTTGAAGATGACTGTACAATGATTCAGCTTTCACAATGTGACTGTGATAGTGAAAACCTTGTGTGATGCTCCTTTTATCTACCTTATCAACAGAAGAGTAAAACATATGGAATAAAAATAAATAATGGGGGAACAAATGTCAAAATAAATTTAGACTGAAATGCTAGTGATCAATAAAAGGGAGGGGTAAGGGGTTTGGTATGTATGAATTTTTTT
>PVIY010046678.1:0-18313 GCA_004026745.1 Myrmecophaga tridactyla
TATCCATTATTCTTAATTTCTTGCTGGTCTTTCCAGAGTTTTTTATGCAAATAAAGGAATTACAAATATATGCTCTTATACACACACACACACACACACACACACGCTGGTCTTTTTTTTGGCATGGGCAGGCACCGAGAATCAAACCCGGATCTCTGGCACGGCAGGTGAGAACTCTGCCCACTGAGCCACCTTTGCATCTCCACCTTTTTCTTAAGAAAAAGTACATGATATTATACATACTGTACCATATCTTTTATTCCTCCAGTTGGAGCTAAATCTATATTATGTATGTGGAAGTGTATGGAGTATATGTGCGTATATATATACATATACACTTTTTTTCATACACACGCATATACACATACATGCATATGCCAGTTATTTAGGACTTTCTGTAATTTTCATCCCATCCCGCAGGATTGGGGAGGGTCAAAAAGGACAGCCCTGGAGAGCCCTTTCCAGCTGTGACACACACATGCCTGGGCTACTCCCTGTTAATAGATGTCTCTGGACACTGGTTCCTTACGGTAAATTCAAATCAGGTGGCAGGAGCCAGCTCCTTCCCAGAAATGACATCCACAGCTCCCATTTCTTGAGCATCTCCCAGCTTCTAGCAGAACCCCCATTTCACAGAGAAGGAAACTGAGACTCGGAGAGGTAAGGGGACCAGCCCAAGGTCACACCACCAGAAGTGGGGCTGGCAGAGTTCAGGCGCCGTCCGTCAGTCCATCCCAAAGCCAGCTGGCTCAGACAGCGGACCCCGGGCGGTTCCGGTCCGCACCCCCGACAAAGTCCGCAGCAGAACCGGGGCGCCCCGACGTCCGGGCCAGGGTCAAGTGCCCAGCCCGGGCTTTCTCCGTCACTTCCCTGCGGGCAGCTCGGTCCTGCGGCCGGGCCTTCCCGAGGCGGGCGCGGGTCCCGGGAGTCCGGACGAGCTCGGGGAAGGACGCCCGCCCGGGCCCCGCAAAGTGCGCCGCGGGCGCTGCCTCGCGCGAGCCTCCCAGCTGCCGGGGGAGGTGGGCCAGCCCGGGCCCCCCGTTTCGCGGACCAGGAGCCCGAGGGAGGCTCAGGGAGAAGGACTCAGGCGCCTAAGGTCACACGGCTGCGGGGCGGCCGCGGCCGGCTCTCCCCCAGGTGCGGCCGACTTCAAAACTTTCCGCACCCCCCCCCCCCCGCGCCATTCGGCTGCAAACGACTTCAGGTGAGCGCGAGCGCACCTGCCGGGCCGCCCCGGGGCGCCGGCTCTCCCGGGCCCGCAGCTCCCCGGCCGGGGCTTCCCTGCCAACTCCGAGCGCCCCGCGGCCGAGCCGGCGCCGCACTTACTCAGCATCGCCGCGGGGCTCTCGCCGCAGCCCGCCAAGTGGCGGGTGGGGACCCATTTGAAGGAGGGGGAGACTGAGGCGCACAGGGGACCCGCCACTCGCCCAAGGTCACGCGGCGCGAAGCCGGGCGGGAAGCCGCGCGGGGTACTCACAGCCGGTCTTGCCCACGAGCTCCCGCACCTCCGCGGACGCCGAGTGGGCAGCGCCCATGGTGCTCGCGGCGGGGACTTCGGGGCGCCGGGCGCGCGCGGGTCGCGAACCCCGGGCTGGTCCCGGCTGCGCAGCGGCTGCTCCGGCCTCGGGTCCCGGGCGGGGCGGGGCGGGGCGGGGGGAAGGCTCGGAGCCGAGGGTTCCGCGTGGGGCTCCAGCGCGGCCTCTTATAGCGGCGGAGGGCGGGGCGCGCGGTCCTAGCGCACGCCGGCTTCGCGCACTGAGGGGAGGGGCGGGGTGGGGAAGGTGCGAAGGGCTGGGGAGGGGAGGCAGCCCCGGCGGAAATGGCGGGGAGGGGATGTAGGACCGATGGGGGTCAAGGGGTCCCACCCCCGACATCCCTCAGTCCCCGCAGAAGCGCCCACGCCCGTCGCACCTGGCAGCCGTTGGCAGTCCGGGCAGGTGTGGAAAGAAACAGGTGTGAGCAGCGCTGGGCGCGGGTACGAGGGACCAGACCTCGGGGAGGTTCACGGGCCACCCCACCCTGTCCCAACGCGCCGGCCTCGGACAGTGGAGGAAGCGAGCGCGCAAGAGCTCTGTAGGAACAACAATGCCGGCAATAATAGTAATCCAGCGTGGACGTACACCCGGGGCTTGGCCCGCTTAGGGCCCCTAGGTGGTGGACCTACACTCGCGGATTGAACAGGCGGTACAGCCCAGCGCCTGAGGGGGTCTCAAACTTTCGGAGCAGGAAACTCCCAGCCCCAAAGATTCTGATTTGTTGGGCCATTTCAGCCAAACTGCAAGACAGAATGCGATGCGGTGGTCCCAAGCCTACGGAGAGAAGTTCTGCGTTAAGATGGCTTAAAAAAACACATCTCTGCAGCCAGGCCGGGCCAGTTCCCCCCCCCCCCCCCCCCCATCTAGCCAAGATCCCTTTTCCTTAAAATGGAGATAATAACTGAGAGGCACATGAGAGGGGGCTGGCATAGGACACTGTACACAGGCTGATGGCCGGAACATGTTACAGAATCATCTCCACTTACAAGTGAGGAACTAGTGCTCAGAGAGGTTGAGGTTATTCAACCAGGGTCACACAGCAAGGGTAGAAATTCAAAGTCAAGTCTTTCCAGTTCTGAAGCCTAGATGGTTGTGCTCTACTGTGCTTGGCGATGCGGATGACAGCGGTGTCGTGCATTCAATGTCTGTCCTGGTTGCCAAACTGGGTGATAAGAGTCGGGGAGGAGGCCCAGGTCCTTTGGTGCTCACAGGCAGGGACTGGGGTGGGCCATGTGCTTCACAGGGTGCAGGTGAGGGTGGGAAGCTGAGAAATTGGTTGCTCTTTCCCTCAGATCACAGTCCCAGCCCTGGGTCATGGTCCCCTGGGGAGGGGGCACTTTTAGATCACCAGGGGCCTCCTCCAATCTGTCAGAGCACAGAGTTAGCCTCCTCCTTGTTCAAAAAAGATTCCCAGAGCTGGAGCAGCACCGGAGAATCTGCATTTTAAAGCACCTCTCAGGTGGTGCTGAGACCTGACTGAATTGGGGAAGTGTTGGCTGCAGGGCATCCTCTAGCTTCAGCGAGCTGGACAGCTGACACAGAGACTGCATTTCAGGATAGAAAGATTCTAGATGCCCAGAGTGGCCTGAGGTCAGGAGAGGGTTCCCGGGTCCCCCTGCGAGGTGCAGGCCTCTGAGCCAGCCCATCACCCACAGTTTTGCTCTGATTAAAAATTTCAGCTCCTGGGATTTCATTATATTAAATGATTCAAGGGTTATGTGTATAAGAGATGGGGCCTTTCCCCTTCTGTGTGACACAGTTGCTCCCAGAGGGTGGGGTCAAAGCCCTGGGATCGTGTTCTGGGGCAGAGAGGAGGGTAGGTGGCTTCGCTCTGCCCCTTGGGTGAGGGCAGGAGGGCCACCAAGGGAATGAGTAAAGAGAGCCACTTCCCACTCTCGCCTGCCTACACCACGGACTTCATCTCACGCCACCCTGGCCTCTGTCACCTCCTAGCCAAGCACTTGCAGTTCCTTCTGCTGAACCTCCCATCCCCTCCTGTTCCCATGGCTGAGGTTTCATCTGCAGGGCTCAGTGTAAACAGCCTTGCAGAGCCCTCATCTGCTCTCCTGAGTCTCTTGCCAAATAAGTCAACTTCATCAGCCAACAGGGAGAAGGAAGGCTTGGGGGCAAGATCCCGGGAGAATTCATCCTTAACAGCGGGGCCTGGAGAAATTAGCAGGGGCTCCTTGGGACAGCAGGAAGACAACAATGTGCTCATTTGTGATTCCTTCCGTATTTATTGAGGTCCTACTGTTTTCCCGGCCCTGGCTGTATCCGCTGTATCCTGTATCCGGGACCACAGCAGGGATAAGACGCTGGCTTCGCTCCTAAAGAACTCCTGGTGGGGAGAAGGGGCATAGACAAACAGGCAGTGACAATGCACTGTGGTACAGAGGGGCGACACCTGGCTGACGTGGGCTTGTGTGGTGCCTGCCCAGGCCTGGAATATTCAAGCCAGAATGGCCCCTGGATGGACATTGTTATCCCTTAAGGTGAGCTCCAGGGAGCCCATGGATGTCCCCAGCTGTGGCCTCCAAGGGACACACCACAGCCAAATACTGGGTGGACGCAGCCGTGAGACATCAGGGTCCTCCCAGCCTTGCCCCATCCGTGGCACCCGCCCTCTGCCTGAGCTCTGCCCTCCCTCTCTGGCAGTGATGCAAACACCCAGCAGGGCTCTCCGCGCACAATGCCTGCTGCCTCCTGCTCCAGGACGCCAGGACTTTAATTCAATCCTACAAATGGCTCTGCTGGCGTCTAGAGAGCAAGGATGAGGTCTGGAGCTTTGTATGGGGTCTGGCTGGAGCCAGCTTTATCTGTTGTGCACAGGAGGGGGGCACCGCGTGTGGTGATCTTTTTCCTCCCGTAACACAGTGTGACCTTCTGAGGACTGGGGAACACTTCGGTCACCAGGCAACCGCCTCTCTTCTCCCGGAGGACCGAGTCCCCTCTGCCGGGAGCTGATTAAAAGTGTTCGCCATGATGAGGATATCTGGTACCTGGGATACCACCACAAAGGGGCACCTGAGCCCAGAGACGATAAGGGCGGTCCTCCTTCTGCTCTCTCTCATTCTCCCGGGGAAGGCGATGGAACAGTGACTTAGCCCCCCTGAGCCTCAGTTTCCCCATCTGTAAAATGGCGACGATAATGGTGGTAGTAATATAACAACAGTGACAACAGGGTGGTTGCAAGGGTTAAATATGGATTCATATATGTAAAGTGCTTAAAATAGTGCCTGACATAGTAAGTGGCATGCTGGTAAACCACTCTCTGAAAAGTAAGGGGGCGGGGTGGGGGGGAGGCCCTGATTTGTATCCTTTGCCTATTTCCATGGTGTAAATATTCCCATCATGGCCAATTTCAAGCTACCAACAGTTTAATAAAGGACTGGCAAAATTCCTCACTGTTTAACACAACTGGCATTCACCAGTTAATACAAACCGGCTCCAGCAACAGCCCTGCACTGTGGAGTGTTATTATTATTCAAATGTTCATTTACTCACTAAGTGCCAGGAGACTGGACACCTCATAAAGCAGAGAGTACCTTACATCAGAGACCACGCAGTCCAGCAGGAAAGAGGTGAGGCAGGCACCGCTGTGAACTAGAGTACCGGCAGCTGCGGGAGCCCAGAAAGAGAAGCTTCCAGCACAGTCTCATTTTATAGAAGGGAGAACCAAAGTGTTCGGTTTCCCTCGATATAGCTGTGCTACTAGGTGATGGCCCAGCAGTTGCCCTCTATGGGGTGCTAAGCACTTGGTTATATGACGGCGTTGACTCCTAAGACAGCGTTACGGGATGACCACGAGGAATGGAGGCTGGGGGAACGTAGCCTGCACAGCCTGTGGTCACACATTCTCCAGGGGCTTTGTGTCTCAGGGTTTCCTGTGCAAAGGGGGGGGGGGGTCCAGAAACCTGATGCCCGTGGCCTAAGGACCACACATGGAGGCATCCTGTGCCACCCCACATTGCTGGAGTGGAGAACAGGGGACTGAGTGGCCCACGAGACCCCTTCAGGAATTCCCCCAAATCCTGACATGAGACATGCAGCAGTCTTGGGTACAGGAAAACAGACCCTTTGGACCCTGAGGCTGGGCCCATCCAGCCACCACCCACAGGTGCAGGGAGAGCGACCCCTTCCCTGCAGGCTCCTCTGTGGCCATGAACCGGCACAGACGATAAGCCAAATCCAGGCTCCGGCACCTTTGCCAGGAGGTGACCGGGCTGTGATCATTCCCTGGGACTGGACTCTGGGGTCAGATCCCAAGTCTGTCGCCTCCAGGGACGGTGCCACCAGCTGTGAGCAGCGCAGAACAGCACAGGAGATCCTGCGGCCGGTGCCCCCACCGCAGGCACCTCTGCACCTTCCCTGCCATTGCCTCCCTCCTGGGACATCTGCGGTACAAGCGAGAGCCCAGTGGAGCGCCTGGGAGGCAGGGATTGAAAGCACGAGTGAGATTCAGAACTGGCACAGTGGGTGATCTGGGACTTACTTGGAAAGGAGGCAGCAGCAGATGCCTCCCGTCTGGCCGGGCCGGGCAGTGCAGGTAAAGGGTGCACCTGGGAGGCCCCCCCCCGCAGCTGCCACATCACACTGACTCAGCAGACTCCCGACCCACTTCCACGGAGGGGCGCCCTCGCCCTTCCCAGCTGTCCACTCTCAGCTGTCTCTTCAAACCCCCCTGGGGCCAGCTGCCAGCAGCAGATGATGGGCAGCAGACCCTGCTCCACTCCTTCCTAAGAAAGAAAGACGCCAGACAGGAGCAAAAGGCAAGCGGCTTCCCAGCTGCCCCTTCGAGGCCCTTTACAGAGAAGAAACATAACCTCTGCCAGAGACTCTGGGGGGCTTGGTGGAGGGGGGAGATGTCTCAGGGGGCTCTGGGTGAAAATCCTGGACAGGGTTAATTGTGTTGACCCAGAGGAGGGGCTAGTATGGGGGTGGTGGTGGCAGATAAGCCCAGAGAGTGGGAGTCTTGCTCCCATCAGGTAGGAGCCAAGCTGGAGACTTCAGGACTCATTGTCACGGGGCAGACAGAAGTCCAGAAAGGTCACACCCCAAGGACGTAGCTGTCTGGGCCTAGAGCAGACCCTGAGACTCAGAACAGGGGGGTGTGTGGTGGGGCGGGGACGGGTAGGCAGTGAATCTGCAAGGATGGGCTCTGGCCATTTATGCCAGGCTCTCCTGCGTGCTTGCATAAAGACACAGGTTCCTGGGACTCACTGACATGGCATTTCGGGGGTGAGTTTATGGACACTCAGATCCAAGACGGCAGGGCTGGAATCCAATAGATCGAGGTTCAAATCCTGCCTTTGGCCTAAGGCATGCGGCTTTACCCCTGGCATCCTTGGTTTCCATCTGCGAAATGGGTAAAAGATCTTGCGCGACGTGCCTGCTGAGAACCAGCACGCAGCAAGGGTCTCTGGCCGTGCGGCCCATCCAGGGACTCTTGCTTCCAGGACAGCTGCTGGTCTGGGTGGTGGGCAGTGGCCGTGCAGTCTCTCCCTGCACGAGGGGACGTGCAGGTGGGAGAGAGAAGTGCTCGGGAGGTCCGCTGCAGGAGGTGGGAAGGCAGTTAGGCGCCTGCTCCTTAGCTCATGCTGGGGACCTGAGCTAAGCCCTCGGAGGTGTGGGGCGATGTAACCTCGTGGATTTCATGAAACCCGGGCTCAAGGGTGGGGAGATGGTCTGTTGATTTCTATGCAGAGTGGGGAGGGGGCAGGGGTGAGCTCAGCACCGTGGGAACCTATGGGCTTACCCCATCAGCAGGGACAGCAGAGCTCAGTGGGGGGAGGGCCCCAGCAGCAGGGGCATCCAAAGGCGAGACAGGTCTTCCAGGGGTTCCAGGCACCAGAGAGACCAGGGCAGAATGTCAGGGCGCAGGTGAGCTGGCCCTGGGGCTGCCCCAAATACCTGGGGAGATCCTGCAGGCTCAGGTCCCACAGTGTGCAGGTGGGGGCTGGTCAGCCAGGACCTTCCAGAGAGCAGGGCTGAGGCCTGAGGGTTGGATCACAGCAAAAGTCCCGCCTCCCTGTGTCCCCCTACAAAGCAAGCAGGGTCTGCCGTGTCTTTAGCCACACATGTGGGGAGAGATGCAGACAGAGGACCCATCTCTTGGACAACTTCCTTGGTGTTGAGAAGTAAAGGAGAACAGAATTTTTTCAAGATGCAAATATATTTGGCAGCAACACGGGGCTAAAATCTCTTTTCTGTAGGACTTGAGAAATGCGGAGCAGCCCTGTTTGTTGGGTGTTGAGAGCTCAGGTGTGGAATGATCTGAAACAGAGATTTTCAAACTTGGGCACTTGTGAGAACCTGGGCTAACAAGTTCAAAACTTCAGCTGCCCACTCTGTACCCCAGACCAATTAAAACAGACTTCCAGGGGATACGGGGAAAATCCTGGTGTCAGCATTGTTTAAAAGGATTGAACATATAAATGTATTTAAAGATAGTATTTAGCTCTCTAAAAGTAATTCAGTTAAGATTATCAATTGGGAGCAAAACAGTCCTTTGGAGACAACCAAGGTTTAGCGACACAGACGCTACTTAATCCTCCCCCTGCCACTCCGGTGGTCCAGTGTGGATACGAAGTTTCTTTTATGATCTTGAACACATTCTTAGAGGACAGAGAATTGCTCACACAGGTTCGTCCTGGGGACAAAGGGCCCTCTTTGAAGTCAAGAATTAAAGGAGGAGAGCTCGTGGAGCTGGCTTTGTTGGTCTGGGAGTCAGGCAAGCTCCGAGGCTTGTTTTCACTGAGGGAGCCATGCAAGCTGGATGGAGAAGCCTGAATGCCAAAGCCTTAAAAACAGGAAGCGCTTTTTCTTTCTCTTCCAGCTGGGCCTCAACTGTGCGGAGGTCGCCGGGGGTGGCCGGCTGCAAGGCCGAGGGTGCCTGCTCATGGCGGAGTGGGAGGGGGCGGGCACCTGTGGTTTATTTTAATTCCCCAGCTGATTTCAATATGCTGCCAAGTCCGAGAGCCACTGCCCCTCTCCTGGCTGCAGATCAGACCTACCTGGGGTTTGCGGGTAAATCCTGCCTGTGCCAGGCTCCGAAATCAGAATCTTGGGGGTGAATTCAGGGCACCCGTGTTGCTGTCTCTAAGGGTGGAGAGGCACATCTAATCAACCCGAGGCGTGACTTCCCTATCACCCTGTGCCGTGGGTCCTACCCTGGCATGTGTGACCTTGGGCTAAGATCAGCCGCTTGGCAGCTGTGCTGGCAGACTAGCTCATTAACTCCCCGCCCCCCAAGCCTCGATGGCTGCAGGTGCCAGGGCCCCCCAGGAAGGGCTCACGCATGGCAATGGCTTGACTGCTCCTGCAGGGCTGAGGGTGGCTGCTCACCTCCCTCCATTCAGGGATACCCCTGGGCTTCATGGGGACACACAGTCCCCCTCCCTCAGCAGAAACACCCAGAGCCACTCTCCTGGGGAACAGGGTTTAAAGGAAGCGTTGGGAATCTTGGGAGCTGATGTCAGCATGACTCTGGGCCAGCTGCTTCTCTGGCCTTAGGATCCCTCTCCCTTTGTCCTTTCTTGAAGACACAGCCTGTGGGTCTACACATTGAGCTCTCTTTAAGTGTGATGATCTTTAAGAAGATGATCAATCTCCTACTAGGTGTCAGAGGCAAAATCACGCTGTAGAAAAGAGGGAGCAGAGACTTAGGGTCTCAGTTTAGGGGAGCCAGGGGGCAAGGTCAAAATTGTGTGCAGCTGCAATTACTCTTGAAAATGTCCCAGAGGAGATTAAAGTATGGGACTCAGCTTTATGTACACAGCCCCGTACGGGACATACATATATGTCACGACAGATGTCCAGTCCAGGCACGTATTGTGCTTAAGAGCTTGCAAATGGCAAAACGTAATTTGAAGTGGTATTTTAAGTTCTCATTTGTTCACCTCTCCCTCTCTTTCCCTCTCTCTCTCTCCCAAATATCTTCACTAAGGCTCTCAGCTCCATGGTGGGAACCTGGTGGGGATACAGCATTTAAGCTTGCACCCTATCCCTAAAATTTTTCAACTCCAGAAAAAGTCAATGGTCACCTATTAGGGCTCTGAGCGAGTTTGGGATTGGGGTTTCCCTCCCCTTAGACCTCAGGGGGGTGCATAAGAATCTCCTAGAGCTTCTGGTGCAGTGGCCAGGGCCTGTGGGGGGGTGGGTAGGGGTGGGGTCTGAGCTCTGTACTTGTTGGAAGCCCCCGGGCTGATCACGAGGCCTGCTCCTACCCTCCCACTGCTTGGAAAATGGATCTAAATCCAAAGGCTGGCCAAAGACCTGCCCTGTACCCTCCCCTTCCCTGCCGATCTCTGCTCTTTGACCCTACCCTGACTGACCAGTATTCAGCAAACAGTGAGATGGGGTCGGGGAGAGAAATGATGGCACAGAACCCGCCCCACTCCCCAAGGAAAGCCAGCTCACCTGGGATCAGCTCCCTGCCCTTTGCTGCTCCGTGGCGCCCCCTTAGGAGGAAGAGGGCGTGTCACCACCTGCAGCTGTTGCTAAACTGGGCATACCCCCACGTTCCCCCAAGGGCCACTGCTGCTTGCCGTGAATAACGGCGATGCTAAGAAGTCGAGGCTGTTCGACTCTGACGGCACCAGAAAGCATCTCCTGTCAGGCCCCAGCAGCTATTCTTAGTCTTGAGGACACACCTCCGCCCGTTAGGAGTCTCTAGGCTCCAGCGAGCTTTTTATATGTTACTCAGACACTTGCAGCGTGCAGGACTGCTGGTTAAGTGGCTTTTTCTTTTATGGGAGATGTTTAAAGAGTCTCGGAGGGGTGGACACACCCCTCTGTCCCCACGCAAACCTTGTAACTATTGCTACTTTAATAATAATCTCTAGCATGGACTGAACTTGCATTCTGCTCTTGAACTGGGCACTTTCAATAAAAACAGCAAACACAGGAGGATCTTATAAATGTTATGTGTCAAGCACCGTGTTAACTAGGCACGGATCGAGTTCGGAGGGTTCTAGGGCAGTTTGTGTAGCTGAATGACCTAGGTTCAAATCCCAGCTCTGCAGACAACCCAGTTTAAAAATGGGCAAGAGATCTGAGCAGCCATCTCTCCAAAGAAGATCTACAAATGCCCAGAAAGCCTATGAAAAGGTGTTCAACATCTTTAGCCATCAGGGAAATGCAAATGGGAACCACAAAGAGATACTATTTCATACCCATTAGAAGGGCTGCTATTAAAAATTGGAAAATAACAAGTGTTGGAGAGGATGTGGAGAAATAGGAACACTCATTCATTGTTGGTGGGAATGTAGAATGGTGCAGCCACTGCGGAAGACAGTTGGCTGGTTCCTCAGAAAGCTAAGTATAGAGCTACCATCTGACCCAGCAATGCCACTACTGGGTATATTCCCCAGAGAACTGAAAGCAGGGACTCGAACATATTTTCACACGCTGCTCATAGCGGCATCATTCACAAATCGCCAAAAGATAGAAGCAACCCAAGTGTCCATAAACCGATGAATGGATAAATAAAATGTGGTATATACATACAATGGAATATTATTCAGCTGTAAAAAGGAATGAAGTCCTGATATATGCGACAATATGGATGAACCTGGACAATATCATGTTAAGTGAAATAAGCCAGACATAAAAGGACAAATATTGTACGATCTCGCTGTTTGGAAACAATTAGAATAGCAAACTCACAGGGTCAGAATCTAGCATATAGGGTGCCAGGGGATGGGGTGGGGATAGGAAATGGGAAGTTAAGGCTTAAAATGTTCAGGGTTCCTATTTGGGATGACGGAAATGTTTTGGTAATGGATGGTGGTGATGGTAGTACAACATTGTGAATGCAATTAATAGCACTGAAATACCTATCTGAATATGATTAAAAGGGGGAAATATTAGATGAGTTATATATGGTAATAGAATAAAAATTGAAAAAAAAATCCACATGCAATTACTCTGCACAGTGAATCCTAAGCTAAATCATGGACTTTCATTAAAGTACAATTCTAAAAATGTGCTTGCATCCATCGTAGCAAATATTCCACACCAATCAAGGTGTTGGTGGCTGAGTGGTATATGGGAATCCTGTATTTTATGCATAATTGCTCTATAAAGCCTCAGTTTTTCTAATAAGGGAAAACAAAAACAAACAAATCCCAGCTCTGCTAGTTAGTGGCCAACTGACTTGGGGAAGTCACTGTTTTCCTCTTCGCCTTGATGTCTCCACGTTTAACCAAGACAGTGATAGTACCTAAGGCACTGGGCTGTTGCAAGAGCGAAAAGACTTCAAATACACAAAGTGCGTGGAATGCATTAGGAAGTAAGCTTTCCGTGTGTTTGCCGAGATCTGGCTGTTGACACTGGTTTAGTTATAACCGCCCAGAGACGAGGTGCTATTATTATCTCCATTTCGTGCATAGGAAATGGAGCCCTCCCATCCATGTAAAGGGACTTGCTCACTTCCACACAATTAGTAACAGAGACAGGATTTGAACCTGAGTCTGCTCGACAGAGCAGCAGCCAATTATTAAGCTCAGCTGCCCCCTGGGGCATGGGAGGAGACAGGATCAGTGGAGCTTTCCAGAAACCCCACTTGACCCCACTGACCTGCCTTGCATCTAACTTTTTTCTTGAGGTCTTGGGCAACTCAGTGCCCCCTCACTAAGCCGCAGCTTCTTCATCCACAGAATGGGTTTATACCACTATCATCCACTCTGCAAGGTAGTATGAGGACTAAACGAGATACGTTTTTTAAAAAGCATCCTTGTTCTATCCGGGTTGCCACCGTCTGGCCCGTGCCCTCCCCACCCCCTCCCAGCTGATCTCAAGATGCGGCAAGGCTGAAATGTCCTCCTGCAGCTTCCCTGACAGACCTTTCAACACGTGACCTCACCTTGGTGTCTCGCGTGGGGTATCCACGTGCACAAGCCCGTGATGGACGCCAGGCTGGACCCACGTCCTGGCACCGAGCAGGTGACCCACAGGGACACTGCTGGATCAGAATGGTGCCCCCACCCCCACGTCAGGCTGACTCGTGCCTTTGCGTGCTGAGGCCACGGCTGCTGACCCCACCCAGGCGTTCTCCCCCGCTTCCCTCATCTGCCACCGAACGCCATCCTTGGCTGAACCCAAGGCCGAGCCAGTATCTCCGGGGTCCGGGAGACCACCTGCTGGCTCCAGGAGGAAGTCGGGAAGAGAGTGCAGTGGTTCCCAAGTTGGGTCAGGGGCTGCTCCAGTTCTGGGATCCCCACTCCAATACCAGCCGGCAGAAGCAATGGAGGGAGGCCCGGCAGTGGGGAAGGGTTCCCTTTAGAGGGAAGCAGGAAAGACGGAGAATATAATTCCACGATGAGGCAATGTGGGAGGGGCAGCCGAGCCCCAAAGCCGGGAAGGAGGATAGATGTCATGGGCCCAGGTGGAGGGCGAAGGGCACCTGGAATCACCACCAGCACAGAGACTCTGATTAGGGTTCAGCTGAGCTCCCTGGAACAATCAATTGCTCCTTCGAGGCCAAATAGCAATCCTGTGCTTTCTGTACTTAGCGGGGAGGTCAGCTGGCTCAAGAGGACAGAGAATCCTAATTCTCGGAAGGGTGAGCATTAAGCGTAGAAATAAGAAGGAAGAGCAAAGCCTTACTGCATCTGGTTTATTTTTTTGGCCCTGTGTTATATTGAAAAGTAATCCATTATATCTTGCATTTTAAGTGTTTGGAATGTTTAAGAGAACTTGGCATCATCTAAAAGGAAGGCTTTGCCACTCCAACTTAGAATGAATCGAGCAATCCATGACTGCCAGATTTTAAGTTGAAAGTTGTAAGAGAAATTTACTAAGTTTGTAAACAGTACTCTACCATGTTAGGGAACTTAAGAGTTGCCATTTTAAAAGCTCAGTTTGTTAGATGTATAACAATTCCTGAAGCACTTGGGGTGGTTTTGTAAAGTGCTTAGAGAGAAAATCAAATATACTAAATTCTTCAGCGCATTTAAAGTTTTTAAGGACATTTAATTAAGTTGTTAAAAAAAAAACCTCTTTAAAGTGTTGCAAAATAGAATCAATTCATATGCAAAATAGTGAGACTGATAATTGAACATCAAATCACAAGGAAGAACTGGAGTTTCAAATTTGTACTTGTAATAAAGAGTATTAATTTAAAAGCAAACAGCCTCTGAACCATCTTCTCTTCCTTTTACAAAAGCCTTTTAAGGGCAGCCCAAACCCACATTGACAAATAAGTGCTTTCAGTATTCAAACCATTTTTACATGAATATCTCACCACTCAGTCCTTTGCAAACTTGAGTTGTGCTTCGGACTTTCCTGATCCAAGGGGGTTGGGATGGGGCCCAAGAATCAGCATTTCCAACAAATCCCCAAGTGATGCTGACGCCACTGGCCAGACACCCATAAAGGGTGTCACCGCCTGGCAACTTTTCCAATGTGGGCTGTGGTTTTAGAGGCTCCTGTTCTTGGGGTGTGGCCCCCAAGGGGGTGGGGAGGTGAGCCTGGCGGGTTCCAGCATCTGCTCTGATTCACTCAGAAGGTGGTCACTTGGGTTTTCTTCGTTGACATGACTGTTCTAGAAGTAAGAATGTTCTGTCATCCCAACCGTTGTTCCTGCCATACCTGGTTCAGCTGGTTTTGGGGTCTAAAATGGCTTGTTGAAGACTGACATGAGGAGAGAGCTGGCTCTCCCCAGCTGGGCTCCTCAAGCCCCTGGTTTCCTGGTATCAAGGTTTTCACCACAATGCTTCTCAAAGATTCTGCACATTTGATCAGAAAGCAAACAAAGAAAGACTCAGTTTGGGAAGACAGAGTAGGATGAAATGCATTAAGTGGCCTTCTCTATGTACTAGTGAGCATATATTACAGCGTCATTTAGGGCCTGATACATTGTAAGTGAAGAATACTTGGCATAAACATCACAGACATATATTATCCCTATTAGCAAAACGGTAGAGATGGGCATTTCCAGGGTTGGTGCAAAAACAGCAGTGTCAGTGCTCTCAGCTGGCATTTCTATAATTTTGTGGGTTTTCCCCTCATGGCTACAAAATGGCTGCAGAGGCACCAGGCCTCATAGCCCCCACCTGATACCATCCAAATCAGGCAGGAAGGAGGCAGGAAGGGAAGTTTATCTCCTTCATCAGGCAGCAAAATATTCCCAAACTCTCTCTGCAGACTAACTATATATTAGACTGCGTCACACATCCTCTCCCAGGCTGATAGTTGGCAGACAAGGGGTTAACCCCACTAGGCTCTGACCTTTCATAGTTCATACCCGGTGCTGGGTACATTGCTGCAAGAACAAAATCTGGGTTTTGTTTGAAAGAAAGAAGGAATGGTTGTTGAATAGGAAATCAATGTGCAAGCTACTCAAGTGTCTCATTATTGCAGAGGTCAGCAAACGAAGGCCAACCCCTCTTTTGGTGAATAAAGTTTTACTGGAACACCTCCCTGCTGATTCATTTAAGTATTGTCTATGGCTGATTTCACGCTACAGTGGCAGAGTTGAGTAGTTGCAACAGAGACTGTATGGCTCACAAACTAAAATATTTATCATCTGGCCCTTCACAGAAAAATTTTGCCAATCCCTTGCATTACTGTAATAAGCCCCGGTATTTAAAAGGCAGAGAGCATCGTACCTGTCCTGACAGTATGCTGGCTGGGAAGATGACTCGTGCATGAAGAGAGATCAGTAGACACGCCCCATCACCAGGGAAACTCTTGAAAAGGGTGGCTACTTTCCTTCTCCTAAAATTGTTTCTTTTACCTGATGCCAACTTCTTTCAAAACATAATCAAGGCACTGTCAATTAGCAAATACTTGGTGTTACACTAGGTACAAGAAACACATATAATGGTGATCCAGCACCTATGCCTGCACTTAAGGAGTCCAGAGCATTTGGGGGCCCACAAGCAGAAAAGAAAATTCTGAGTGGCAAGTGATATGATAGACCCTAGTGCTGGATGCAATGGGCGTGCAGAGATGCCTAACCCAGCTGGGGGAGGCAAGTGTGGGGTGCTGGCGGTGGAGCAGGGGTGTTCCAGGCAGAGGGAACAGCCTGCACAATGGCTCAGAGGGAGGAGCGTGCACAAATGCCTAGGAATCTGCAATTTCTGGCTGACACGGGAGGATGGTAAGCTGTGCTTGGGGTTTGGGCTTTTATCCCGAGGGCAAGAGGAAGCCACCAAGCAAGGGGATAATTCAAGGAGATAGACCAGTTAGGAGGCAGCTGAAGTTGTCAAGACACAAGGACAGCCTGGCCATGGGGATGGCAGCAGGTTTGAGTGGAGGGCCTGGAGGAGGGCAGGGCATGAGGAGTGAGGGAATGGGTGAGCCCCAGGTTTCTGGCCCTGGGTTCGGGACTCTGTTTCACTGCAAGGGGAACAAGAAGGAATTTTAACTGCACTCGGTGGCTCCACAATGAGAGGGAGGGTTCTGATCTGCCCATCGCAGGGTAGGAGGCCAGGTAGTGGGTTTCTTTGTTAAGACTTCTCTGATTGACTCAATGAGTCAACCTCCCATGCTTCCTTCTCTGAAACAGGCGCCCATAGGGAAATGGCAAGCCGCTGGCAACGCTTGGACGGTTCTAGCACCTAAGTGGGAATTAGCTGGTCCTGGTCGGCTTCCCTTTTCTCTGAGTCACTTACTGGTGCTGAGGAAGTCCAGGTTTGGTCTACAAATGACATTTCGAAGACAGTTCTTTTTCTGAAGACATGGCCTCTCTTGACACGACTTTCCCCAGCCTGCTGTGTTCCCGTGGATTCTTGGTACATTCTCGAGAAGCAGCAATGCAAAACCAACCCCCACTACGTCCCAGCCTCCTAACTGCACCCGCTGCGGGGTGGCCAAGGGGCAGCAGCACTTGAATTTAAAATAAAACAAAGAGAGAGAGACAGCATTTACAGGCAATGAGGGGGGAACAACCCAGAGACGGTGGGAGGGGAGGCAAGTCCCGCCGAGCCTTCGATCTGTGCAGCTCAGCGAGAGAAATGACAAAAGTGGTAAAACAAGCTGGGAACATATTTTGCTTTCTTCTGAGTCACCCAGGGAAGGAAAATGGAAAATTACCACCCTCTCTTGCTTGCACTCCCGAAGGGGAACACGGATTCCTTGGAGGGGACAGCTTAGCTGGGGCTGTGCGGCCAGCTGGTAGGATACCTGGGCTGTCGTGGGTGGCGGCTCGCTGCTTCCTGGCTCTCTCCGTGCTCCCTGTTCAGCAGAATCCTCTTTG
Source organism: Myrmecophaga tridactyla (assembly GCA_004026745.1). NCBI lineage: Eukaryota > Metazoa > Chordata > Mammalia > Pilosa > Myrmecophagidae > Myrmecophaga > Myrmecophaga tridactyla. Next base: position 16,738 of record PVIY010046678.1, read on the forward strand.
GGCTGGTCACCCAGTAGCAGAAGCTGATTGAGTCTTTTTTTTTTTTTTAAACTTTTTTATTAATTAAAAAACTTAACAAAAGAACATTAATATATCATTCCATTATGATTGAGTCTTTAAGGCTGGTGTTTGCTGTTTGCAGACCCGGCAAGTGACCCGTGCAGACTGCACCTTGCCTAGACAGTGGCTCTTAGCAGCTGAGTCTATCACTACCGGAGGAACCAACTAGAAAACCAGTGCCCCACCTCCCTCACCCTCCCTCACCCTCCCTCACCCTAGAACCATCTGTTTGTCTCCAGGACTGCGTTGCACAGGCTGCCAGGAGAGTCCTGCCCCCTCCCGCACGGCTCCCTCCAGGACTGCGGTTCCCTGTGTCACACAGCTCCACAGCGCAGACCCACACCCCGCCCTCCTGTTCTGCAGCAGCATATCTGCGCCAGCTCCAAGCAGAGGGGGACAGTGAACTGAAGGGAGTAACAAGTGGTAAATGGAGCTCGGATGATTTCAGTGAATAAATAAAAGGACTGTGGGAGATGGAACACACAAGAAGAGAGCTTAGCTGTTGATAAATAAGCAAACTCATATAGAGATGACTGACTCACCATCTTGAGAAACCGAGAAATCAGCAGGCAGCCCTCTGGACATTTTTGGCTGGCACCTTCTGATCCCTGGAAAGGAATATAGTGATGTGTACACAAAACATTCCCTGGCATGAGGTCATAGAGTAGCCTTGGGTCTACCCTTCTGGGTTTTAGTAACTTAACCAAACTAGTACTTGCTGAGACTTTATCACATGCAAGATTGCCAAAAATTATGTCATAGGGGAGGACGGTCTGTTGCTGTTCTGTTTGTTTCAGGGAGGATAAAGAAAACAAATGGGAGAGTTGCAAGGAGCAGCTTGGATTTTGGAGGCAGTTGGAGCTGGGTTTGGTTCTGGGCTTTGTTTCTCAATAGCTGTGTAATCTTGGGCAAGTCACTTAATGTCTCTGAGCCTTAGCTTCCTCCTTTGTACACCTGCTGCTGGCATAGGATAAGGGCTCAGAACAGCGGGAGCTTTGACAGAGCCTGGAATGCTTCCCGCATTACGGGGAGGTAAGTGACGTCATCTAATGTTCTGGAAGCCTTCGCCTGCCTCCCCTGTGACTGTTGGCTGTGGGTAAAGACAGGAGTAGGGTGGCCACACTGACCTTGGGGAGCTCAAAGAGGCCACATGAAATAAAAACAAGGCCTCTCCCAAAGCAGCAGGGAAGACTTCCTTTTCCACAATGAATTGAAAGCTGCCCGCCCTGCACGGACCACACAGCTGCTCCGTGACACCTGTGCCACCTCAATTCCAGTCATAGATGCATCCGAACCAGACTATTTCAGGCTCGGGAGGAGAGTGGCGTTTGGCTCTAGACCTCAGTTGGCTGTGCCTTTCCACACGCCGAGGCCCGGGTGCCCAGGCCGAGGCTGAACAGGCGTGGCCCCGCGGAGGAGGCCCAAGCCCTGGGCCTGCAACCCCTGCACGGCAGCCCACCAGCCCGCAACACCGAGCCCGCAGCTCCGCAGCCCCCGGCCTGTACACTCCCGCCCC